>WMED01003913.1:0-21449 GCA_019650415.1 Pipa parva
ATGAATCTAAACAAAATTGTTATAAGTAAGCAGCGACTTTCAGATGGCCGACATTTCCTTGAGACTTTACATCTAAAAATAAATTGCAGTTTCGTTTTTTAGAATGATCAAGAGTACCGGTTGCACTCCCAGGAATGCAAACTGACTTGCTGCATGGGCAATGTATAAGAAAGGAATGTCAACTGTAAAAAAGGAACTATAAATTGAAAAAAAAACTGAAAATAAGTAAATTATTTATTATTATTATTTTGTTATTTCACTGTGATATACAGTATAACATATTTACATTTTTAGTTTATTTTCAGTTTGTGATGTATATGAATAGTCACCATTATTTATATATATGTTAATTGTTATTTATGAATTCAGTGTTAGTTAAGGCCTGGCAGTTTATTTGTATTAAATTTATTGTATATAATTAAATCCGGAATAGCACTTCCTAATATTTCTTTATACTACTGATAATAGGTCTTAGCCATCTATCATTACAAGCTAGCAACCTTGTTCCCTTTTAAAAAAATTTTTTTATCCCCAAATCAATTCCAGTCCTTTACTATGATTAGATTGTAAGCTCTATGGGGCAGGGACCTCCAACCTCTTGTGTCAACCACAATTTAGCACTTAAAGTGATGTGTCCTTGTGATGTTTTACCCATATTGTTTAATGCACTTTTACCTTGTCTGTATTGTACCTGTATTGCTAAATTGTACAGTGCTGTTTAAATTTGTGGCACTTTATAAATAAAATGATACATACATATATACACATACATGGGAATATTGTTGCAGTCGCAAATTCTCTGTTTAGTCAATAAGGAGTATAGAATCAGAGTGTAGCCACCCAAAGTGATGAGATTAAATAACCCCCACAAAGTGGTTGCTAACACTGACAAACCAGCGGTGCCTAAGTCCTTTGGTTCAGTTTGAAACAAAGGACTTGAGCTGCACTCAGGTAAATCCTGAATTAAAGATTATTAACTCAAGGTCAGGCTGGCTAGCATTCTCACACTTGGCATCTTGAAGCTTTTTTTTACCTTTAATGACATTCTATTTATAACATTCACATTGATACTATCGTGGCTATTTGGAAATTTTCCAAATTCAATAAAAATTTGAGTTTTGCTTCTTCCAAACCATTTCATGAATGTAAGCTCAAATAAATTCTGGAAGTATTGCCAGGCATATCAGCATGAAACAATGTTCTGCTGCTGTTTTAGGAGGGATTCCCTTTACCTCCAGTTGTGTTCATGCATTTTGCCATTGTAAAACTGCATTTTAATAAATTTAGATTAAATTGAAACAAATGTTTTGACAAAGAGGTACATGGAATGGTTGTTTTTTTCGTGACCTATTCACAGGTCAAAGCTTAAGCTGTCATGCTATGTCATATGTACCCGTCAAGTAAGAATATTTCAGCAATGGCATTTGCAATCAGGGCAACCTTCACTTTAGCTTGGGTTTAATCCATTGTAGTCATTTCATACATTAGGTTTTCTTAGCTAGTTTTGCACGTGATATATACAAAATTGTACTGACCAAGTTTAAATACAAATCAGTGTCAGATATCAGCAACTCCTTCTGGGATGACTGGATTCATTTATATTGTGAGGAGTAACATTTCATTCAAAAAATAAAACTTTACAATTTACAAATGGAAAATATGTTTATTCATGGCGAGTCCTTACTTTCTCTGTTCTGTGGGAAGACCTAGAAATGAAAAACTTCTCCCACATAAGCAGGGGCGGTTCTGGCCCTACTGGCGCCCTGAGCGAACTGCCCCTTGACCTCCCCCCGCAACCCCCCATCCCGCGCCACCCCCCTTTCTCCGCGCCACCCACTCACCTCTGACAGTGTTCCAGTGACACACCTCCTCTAATGAGGTAAGTTGAATGCGATGGCGCTTCTTAGATGATCAGGTCTTGCCGGCAGCTGCTGAATACAGCCAACAAGACCCGAAGCAGCCAAGGAGCGCCGTCGCATTTAACTTACTTTATTAGATGAGGTGCGTCGCTTGAACACTGTCGGAGGTGAGTTTAGCAATGGGCAATGTGGACGACAGCGCCCCTCAAATACATTGCGCCCTGGGCAGTCGCCCACATCGCCCATCGGTAGAATCGGCTCTTCACATAAGCCAGAGTTTGTTTCTTGTAAATCATGAACCTATATACCTTGTTTCAGTAAAAATGTCCTCGTTAATTTGACCTAATTTTAATTAACTTCACTGCGGCTTTGGCTGAAAGTATGTAGCTTCCTCTATGATAAGTAAAGCTAGCTCACAAGCAAATGGGCGTGGCAGCCCATAAATAATATAAAGGAATAGATCATATATATTTTTTATTCCCAAATGGGCAACAATTGTATTCAGATAAGTAATGAAAATTTGAATAATTTGAAACCTTTTAGTTTTTTAAAGGATAACTAAAGAATGAACCTTAATGGGATCCTAAGGGAGTCATTCACTAAAAATCTGAATTGTGTGTATGTATGTATGTATAATTTTATTTAGAAAGCGCCACAAATTTACACAGCGCTGTACAATTCAGCAATACAAATATAATACAGACATGGGAAAAGTGCATTATACAATACAAGTATAATATCACAAGAATATAACACATTAAGTGCTAGGCTGGCTGACACAAGAGGCTGGAGGTCTCTGCCCCGTAGAACTTGCAATCTAAATGGGAGGAAGACATTATATACACAGACAGAAGGGTAACAAGAGCTGTAGCAATGTATTGACACACAGGTCAATAAATACAGATATTAAGCATGAATAACTAAAGATTACATATATACGGTAGATAAAAATCAGTCATATCAGTGCTAGTGATTCAAAAGACAGGACTTCAGTTTGGTTTTAAAAGTGCAGAGGGAATGTTGCTGGTGAAGATAAAGGGGTATTAAATTCCAGATGTGGGGGCAGAGAGAGAAAAGGGTTTAAGATGAGAAAGGGCAGTATTGGTGTGTGGCATGCAAAGCTTTGGGAGGAGTGCAGTTGACATCGAGTAATGTGCGAGTAGGGAAATGTAGGGAGGGGCAACAGAGTGAAGTGTCTTAAATGTTAAAAGGAGAACACTGTAAATGATTAGTTTGCTTATGGGGGGCCAAGGAGCAGAGAGAGAATGGGAGAAATGTCCCCTCTGGATGTAAAGGAGTGAATTCATCAGCTAAAGACGGTTGCAATAGACTGCTACTGTCGCATTCACAAATTCATTATAGGAATATTGTCGCGGTCACAGATTTGCTATGGGAATATTGTCACGGTTGCGGATTTGCTAATGGAATATTGTTGCGGTCGCAGATTTTCTATGGAAATATTGACACGGTTGCGGAAGTGCTATGGGAATATTGTCGCAGATTTGCTATGGGAATATTGTCACAGTTGTGGATTTACTATGGGAATATTGTCGCGGTCGTAGATTTGCTATGGGAATATTGTCGCGGTTGTGGATTTGCTATGGGAATATTGTCACGGTTAACCCCCTTATGCCAGTAAATGCTAAATGAAGTAATACATAACTGCATTATACGTCTATCCTGATTTTTAGCTTAATTTCACTTGAAGACAAATGATTCTGATGCTCTATCTTAGGAGAAGTTTTAATAGATCCAGTGTAAACTGAGAAAATCCAAGGACCTAGGCCCTAAACTGGCCATTCCGTCAGGTCAATCTGGCTCTCAATCTCCTCAGGAGGCCCCAGCGAGGTCCTCAGAACCCATCGATGTCATGTGACGTATGATGTAGCACACAAGGTCGACTCCTAGTTGACCCCAATAGTGTCAGTTTGACAATTGGAGGTATTTCTACAAACAGTGCTTGTACAGAGGGGCCTTTAAAAGACCAGGGACTCTCTCACTATAAATATCTCTATAAGTGTCTCCATATAATGCAAAGTATACCTTCCAGAATTCACCACAAAATGCAGAAATATCAATATTGATATTAATAATGGGGGATATTTATAAAAGTTGAAAACTGTTCGCCTGCTTTTGGCTGGTGAAAACCCATTATTAACTATGAAGTAGCGCCGGTCAATTTGCTGCAGTCAGATGAGATTTTACATTAAAAAAGAACATCAATATCAATCTGCAATAGAAGAGGTAGCACATTGAAAACACTGTAAAGTGTGTCAGTGTCGATATTGATATCAGCTATTTTTTATCAGTCCTATATGAATAACCAGAATCAAAAAGTCCAGCCAATTGAAAAATAGCTTTGGAAAGTGTTGAAATGAATCAAAAAGGTCTTCTTAAATTCCCCCTAATAGCGAGCTGAATTTCTTTAAATCATTAAAATGTTTAATTATTAAATAATTAAAATCTAATTATCATTAAATGTATTACCGTAAGTCTATACATTATATTAGCTGACACCAAAAAATTTATTAAAGTCAAAAAAGACCGCTCTGGATCTTTCCAAGATTATTGCGCAAAATCTCTCGTTTTTCCCATGAGATTACCGTGCAATTTTTTTTATCTTGATTTTTTAATAAAAAAGGTAGCCATACTACTAATGTAATGTACCTTTCCATCGAAAAAAATCGAGATTGAAAAACTGGTGGGAGCAACGCAAGATCTCGCGCGATAAACTCAGAAAGACCAAGAGTGTTCTTTTTGACTTTAATAAATTTTGGTTAAAATAATAAATAATGCTTTCTTAATGTGACTGTCATTAAATAATGTCATTGCTTTCTGCATAATAAATTTATCTTAAATTTCCCCTACGATGACATAAAATTGATTGTAGAAGCAATCCCACCATACTGCACCTGTGAATGCACTGTAGCCGGTAAAAGTAATTTTATTCTTCACGTAACCGTATGCAAACGTCCCAGAAGTCTGAACTATTTTCGACATTCACAAACGCCTTCAAGTTCATCTTCTATTTTCAAATGCGCGCTGCCCAAAACCGCTTTTTTTTTTGTCCTTTTTTTTTTTCGCACATCACTCAAATTGGAAACCGAGCTATCAAAGCGCGCACCCTCCTAAAAAAAAAAAATTCAAATAAAGAAAGAAAGGGGGTGTAAAAGTGTCGAAATGAATGAAAAACATGAAGGCAGAGTTGAAGATAGGCTGAAAATTTAGAGAAGTCAGAGGGAGAGGGACATTCACGCACATACCACTTCTGCTACCATGGACCTGTGAATACAGACGTTACCATGGTTGACTCCTACAATTGGGTGGACTTCAGCAGGAACTCATTGTTTGTGTTCCTTACCCAAACAGAAATCCATGATCTAGTCTGAAAGACTGTGTACTTTAGGCAAGACAACCCCACATTTCAACCGTCAATGAGAGAATTTCAGAGGGATTTTTATCTCAGGTATTCGCTTTTCCTTCAGCGACTGTCAGATTAGGCTGTCATGATTGCTGAACACGAAGATGTATAGCAGTGAGAAATCTTCCATTATAAGCAAATGGCTATTTTTTCCTTTTGCCTTCCAGTTCAACTCAAAGAAATACAAACAGGACCTGTGCAACGACATTAAAATGCTCGCTGGGTTGTGTGTTTATTTTTTTTTTTTTTTTATTCTTTTCGAAACAAATGTAAAGCTTAAACTTTTGAACATATTACTGATAACCTTGTTTTCTCTCTTAACTCTTCAAGGATTTAATTTTTAACCTCTGTCAATTACTCTCTAACCCGAGATGTTTGGAAGATAACGTTAATATCTGTAAAGCATTGCTTTAGGCACGGAGGGGGGGATTCGCAAAGACAAATGTTTGGTGCAAAAAAAATAAATAAAAATAAGACATGTTTGAAAAAATCCTAACATATACTTTAAGCATTTTCAGAAATAAGAAAAAGCCTATTCAAGTCCAACAATCTATCTAAGAGCAAATTGTTCCTGTAAGATGTTGCATGCCTTCTTTTTTACAGTTTATCACTTCTCCAACTTTGCATGTACAACAAAGATCCATTTTATTTCAAAGGCTTTATGTATGTATGTATATTTTTATTTATAAAGCGCCACAAGGTTACGCAGCGCTGTACAATCCAGTAATAATGCAGACAAGGGTAAAGTGTGGAACAAAGAACAAGTGAAGTATAACACAAGCATATAATCAAGAAAATACATCACTCTAAGTGCCAGGCCATGATTGAAACAAGAGGATGGAGGTCCTTGCTCCATAGAGCTTACAATCTAAGTAGGAGGAAGACTTACATAAACAGATAGGAGGGACATAAACATATACAGTAGGAGGGTGAATTGGTGAATTATCTCACAGTTTGCAGCATCATGCCAGCTGGAAAATTTTCCAAGGTGCACTGGTTTTGGAGGATTATGGCAGAGTTCCTGTTATTTTTCTGGTGATATTTCGCTCTAAGGCTAGGTTCACACTTGCATATGATGCTTAGTGCATCATACGCTAGTGTGAAAAAAAATATGGCTCAATACAAGCCGATACTATTTACCTAATTCCAGACACACTAGCGTATGATGCCCATACGCTGGGTCCGGAACGCTGTGTGTCACATTTTGGCCGGCATATTATACACTGCGCCCAAAATGCGATCACACAGGAAGTGATGTGAACACCGAGGGAGTGTCCACACTGTCGCTGGTAAGTTCAAAGGAAAAATACACTCAGCGTATTTTTCATTTTTATTTCCCTCTAGCGTCTTATGCGCTGTGCATAATACGCTAGTGTGAACCTAGCCTAAAGGATTAGAAAATATGGTGGCCGAGGTCAACACAACTTATTAATTGTCTGCCATTTAGATAAATGTAAAATTGTTATAATGTCTATGACTGTTCTCCGCTGACAATAACGGCAACTAACTAGAAGCAAAATGGTAAACTTGCCCTTTATTATACCAATATACAGTAGGCATATACGCAGGTTTTTATCATTCCTTTTCTAGATTTAACTCTTGTTTGTGCTACTGTATCACCTTGAATACTTTAGTTTAGGTTTGTAGGTTTATACTGTACCTTGTTCAGGAAAGATTATATTTCTCATGACGCCATGTCACCCACAACAGGGTATTAGTGCAGAAGAATCAGTTGGTGACAATTTGTACTTTTGTTTCACCTAAAACTTATGTGCCAGATTTTAGAAATTGCGCAGGTTATTGTCTACACTTTCCCATGACGTAGTGTAGGGTATCTAGTCACAAGAAAGAATCAGTTGAAGACAGAACATATATTCAACTTCTCTTTCTGTTATTATTTCACGGAAAATCATTGATAGTGTATAGTGGCAGTAGGAGGGATGCCCCGTGCACATTCACAATTGCAACAGCATCTTCCACCTGATTCAAATCTTATAACTAAACCAAAATAATCGAAACTAATTTCATTGGCTAACTAAAAACCACTATCCCTTTAACAAAGTGAAGAATTCAGTTCCAATAAGTGGTTACCATTCCCACAGAATTCTGTTTAACCTCTCCTAATTATATCACTTCAAAGAGATTTTATGAGTTAACATGAGCAAAGAATGATTCACCATAATGCTGGATAAACCTATTTACTCTTAATTCTAATTACCATTTTTGTGTATTCAAAGCTTTTCGTCAATGCCATTGCTGACAGATAATTCCTTGTACATCTCTTGGTTTCCTTGGGGAAAAAAGATGCTAAGCCTTCATCACAGGAACCACAACCAATAATATTTCCAGCTAGCGCAATATCTTTAGTATTGACCATGCAATAGTTTTACAAGCCACGTTTAAAGAGTAACTATGTTATGGATGTCAAATGATAGATTTATGTCTATCTGGGTAAAGCTTTCTAAGAAATATTTCTCTTCCCATTGATCAAACTTGTGATAAAAACACATTGACATTAATTGCAGTCTTTCATTAGCAGGGGGGGAAAGTTCTTCTTCTCTTGGGATTTCCCTATACTATTTGTGTTTAATGTGATGTATGTTAAACTAAATATCCTGACTTGCTAAACTACAATCTACCGTATTCAAGGGTTTGATTATACACTTGTATTGCTAACATACCCAGCGTTGATTAAAACCCAACAATAACAAACCCTTTATTAATTCGGGGGTTATTCACTAAGGTGCGAATGCGACTGTCAAATTCGCAAACAGCGGATTCCCATAGCAAATCCGCTACAATTTCCCCACTGTAAAGTCGTGACAATTTTTTAAAGTTAAGATTGCGACAATTTTCCCATAATAAAGTCGCGACTGCGACAATATTCTGATTATAAAAACGCAACTGCTACAGTAGCAGCCTATTGCGACTGTCTTTATCTGGTGAATTCGCACCTATACGCAACAATTCGGACTTTAGTTAATAACCCCCTAAGACTACTCAGCTGAGTTTGAAAGGTGTTCAATCCATAAAAAGGTTAGCGAAAAGTAATTAACCCTTAGTTAATACTTGGTCCAGAGGAAGGTCAATTTTCCTTTTAATAATTAAGACAAATGTGCTTTACCATTGGAGAAAAAAATTCCTTCCTGATCCCAGTAGTACTGGGTTAACATTCTACTAAATATTTCTTAAATAATCCCCAATGTTATATTATTTTAAATCACCCCAGTGATGTTGCTAGAGCCAGATCCTGAGGAAGACTTCCAGAAAGTTCCAGTCCTAACAGTAAAGAACCTAGATGAAATTAAACTTTTTTCCCTACAGCCTGAGAAGGTGCCTAATCGTTTTTTGTGCTGTCCTGAAAATAAACAGATTCCGAATATTTCTTATCAGGACCAGTTATATATTTATACAAAGTGATCATGTCTCACCTAACCACCTTTTCTCCAAGATAAATAGTTTTAATATTTAATGGCTTTAAAGGTTGAACTATAGTCAGATTACTTCTTTACATATGCAGTACTATACCTTAGTGAGAAGTGTTTCTCCCCAGTAGTTGTTTCATGTGACGCAGAATGATTGCGTAGGCAGCACTGATAAACTCCTGCACAAGGAAATGTGTGTGTGATGTGTACTGGCCAGTTTTCCATGAAAAGGTACCCTCCCCTGAACATTTTTGCCCTATTTACTACGTAGCACAGGTACACAAATCAGCTTTCCCTCTGCAATCTCCTGCATTCCAACTTACTGTAATTTATGTGGCCAAAAGGTCAGCACACTGCTTAACCAATAGCAGTCAGCCAGCTTTTTCTTCTCCTGTTGCCTGACTTGCAGAACAGAAAGAGGAGGGGTGAAAATGTCAGCTTTCAGGAAAACTAATTAAGCGAAGCAAGCTGCAAGTATTATTTCTTCCCTAAATGTTTTTAACTATTTGTGTCAGCAATTGGCTTAGTATAAAGGAGTTTTATATGTATGTGTGCAGTTACCGTATATCGGCACTATAGTGCCCCTTTAAGTCTTTCCATGTAACTGAAGTCCTCCATTTCCCCTTATCATTTTTGTTGTCCTTCTCTGAACCTTTAACAGACGTTCTTTGGAGATTTTCATATGTGTTATGACATTGGTATAGCACTATATTGGTCACAGCTGATCGCTAAATTACTGGTAGGAGCTTATGCTCTGAACATTTAAATTGCTGATATTCTATTACATGCTATGTTTGCTTGTCTGAACCTCTCGCAGCTCCAAAGACATCGTTTTTGAGTAACGGTGCTCAGAATTGGACTGCATATTCCAAGTGAGGCCTTGCCAATACATTGGAAAATATATATCCTTTTCTCTTTAATCAATATCTCATACAATATAAGGCAATGAAGGTTATTGATCATCACTTTGGGTCCCTACTCTCTGATTCTCTACTTCTTATTGACTTAACAGCGGATTCCCATAGCAAATCCGCAACCGCATCAGAATTCCCATAGTAAAGTCACGACTATGTCAAAATTCCCAAAGTCTCAACCGTGTCAGTAGCTGTCTATTGTGTAGTGTGCAACTGTTGTTAGCTGGTGCCACATCACAGAGTTTGCTGAATACCTGAAAATGGAGAAGCAGTGAATTCACACTTTTATTTGGACTTTAGTCAATAACCCTCATTACCTTGCTAGCTTTTGAAGCTGCAGATTGGCATTGCGTGCTATTATTTATAGTCTATGCTACACTAGTACTCCCAGGTCCTTATCCGTTATAGCTGTTTCACTAATGCTACCCCCATGAGTTCAGTGTTCATCTATATGTGGTATAGATAGCATTGGGCTGGTATGTTTTAGTCAGAGTTATAGCATATTGAACTCTGGGAATTATTCCTGAAGCACGTTGCAAATAAGGTTAACCTTGTAAAAAAATGGTGGGGGAGATCACTGAACCTGTCTTTCTCAAATAACCTGTCAAATCAACTGAAGAAGTTCTGCCAAAATGAATTTATATCCCCTATTTCATGGAACTCAGCATTACATAAACAGGATGTCTAGCCAAATGACAAGACTATGGATAGTTTAAGTGTGTCTTACAATCGCCCTCATAACAGTAAATGCATTTTATAATGTTAACAAGATACGCTGTTTATTTCCAGACAGCAAAAAATGGATTCGCTTGCAATAATGTCACTCAGTCACAAAGCAGGATGATGTAATCCACACCCCCCTGGGAAACTGGTACGGTTTCATCGGTGATTTAAAGGGGAACTCCAGCTTTCTAACATTTTGAAGTTTTTCCACACTGTAAACCAAAATAGCAGTTTACATATATGTCCCCAGCGCATTCTGTAGCCACCGGTTACTCTCCTCCCTCCCCACTCTGTGAGGTTAGAAAAATCAGCATTAGTCAGCTTTAGAGCCTGCACCAGTGGTGTCATAGATTGAAATGAGCATTGTGTTCATTATCTGTAGGAAATCTCTGCACTGAATAAATATGCTTCACCTTCCTTACCTTACAAAGCAGAAAATAAAAAAATCCATAATGACCCAACATTAAAAATAAAAAGTAATTTTCCCAGGTACACAGCAGATGCAGGTGTCCGAATCCCAGTTAATATGAGCTTACTAATTCCTTTACCACATTTATTCTGATGCAGGGCATTGTCTATACAAGCACTAAAAAAACAGCAGGAAAAAACGGAGCGCAATAAATAGTAATTATCAATTGTGCAAATGTCTACTGAGGTCAAGTAAACTATAGTAAACCAATCAGCATAGAGCTCACTGGAAGAGAGGAGCTAGGAGGATAATCATAGCCAAACATTGGTTTGGTTACTATGGCATTCTAGACCTCATTAAGGGGAGAATTCACCAGAGTGCGAAGTGAGGTGCGGATCCTTTGCCTCACTTCGCACTGACTGTTATGCGCTTGATGTTCTGCACGCGGACATCAGCGAACGCTTTAAAGGGATTCCAGTCTCAGCGAGACCACTGTTATGATCTGTTATGTTATGCCGAGCGCATAACAGTCAGTGCAAAGTGAGGCAAAGGATCCGCACCTCACTTCGCACTTTGGTGAATTCCCCCCTAAATATTAAACAAATTCCCATTCATGTATATAAAGGCAACGCTTTGCATGTACTGCTGTATTGATGAACCCTCCCAGTTTCATCAAAATCCTTTCTAAATCTTACTACGCTCTTAAATAACTTAAAAAGAACTAAATAACTCAACAATAAACACTTGCTTTGCTCCTAAATAACTCAAGTTCCCTTGTTCTGTTATCAGGACAACTAAACCATGGACCTCTACTATACTGAATTTAATAGAGACATTAAGGGGATTATTGACTAAAGTGAAACTGCGACTGTGGAATTGAATTCATCGCTTTGGTTGGTTGCGCCCTGATTCTCTTCTCCTTATTGACTAAACAGTGAATTCCCATAGCAAATACGTGACTGTGTCAATATTCCAATAGTAATGTCGCGACCGCAACAGTAGCAGTCTATTATGTAGTGTGCGACTGTCATTAGCTTGCGAATATGCCACATCGCAGAGTTTGCGGAATACCCGAATATGAAAAGTGGTGAATTCACACCTTTACGGGCCAATTCAGGCTTTAGTCAATAACCCCCTAAATCCTTATACAGTATGTAAATAAGGGGTTCAGGACATTTAAAGGACCCTCCACACAGCTCTAGATTGTTAAAAATAAAAATATAAGAATTAAAAATGTAATGATGGCAATAATGCTTATAATTCATTAGGTACATACAGGAAGGGTCTTTTCCCTTTAAAGGGGAACTATAGTCAGATTACATCTTTACATATGCAGTACTATACGTTAGTGAGAAGCGTTTCTCCCCAGTAGATGTTTCATGTGAAGCTGGTTGATTTATTACAGAGCACTGACAAACTCTCTCACCAGGAAATGTGTGTGATATAAATGCTAAACTTGAGAAGAAAAATTTGCCAGACTGCTATTGGTTAAGCAGTGTGCTGACCTTTTGGTCTCATCAGCCATCCTTTGTTTACATTCCTGGAATGCAGGAGATTACAGAGGGAAAGCTGACTTGTGTGCAGGCGTTAAGTAGTAAATAGGGCAAAAATGTCTGGGGGAGGGTACCATTTCACAGAAAACTGTCCGGTACGTCACACACATATTTCCTGTTGTGAGAGCTTTCCAGTGCTGTTTCATCTGAAGAAGGATGATATAAAGATGTAATCTGACTATAGTTCCCCTTTCAATTTGCATGCGAGTGGAATCCATTTTTTTTCCCTTTATTTTGTAATGCCAGAGGGATTTTATGGTGTACAAATACCACAATCCTTAGCAGAATAGCATTCTCCAGGTTATCAGTGACAGGTTTGGGAACAGTGGCTAAACATGCAGAGCTTTTAGGTGCCAGAGAGTCTTTAAAAAGCACCAGTTTATTAAACAGGATAAGTGATAAGTGCGCTGGTCGAATAGCAGTAACTACCGGACATATTTATACTGATCATTGAAAGGTTTCAACAGATTTCCACAGACGGTTTGCAGCTGATACCTAAATATCTCATTAGAAGTTTCCCTGTACTTCCATACTATGGAGTATTTTTCTAAAAGTTCAGGGAAAAAAAATTGATGCTTTTAACTCTGGTAAAATCACATTAACTAGCGCTAATATATCAATGTCACAGATATTGATAATTTTAAAGCCCCTTAAATCCTTTTTTTAATAGACAAAAAGTGCTTAAAACCCATTATTCCCTATGGAGAAAGTCCAGCAACTTTTCCCAAGACAGATATTCGTTTCCTTCTCCAAAAGGTCGGCAATATTGCTCGGAAAACGGAAAGGAACTCCGCTGAAAACACTGCAAAATTGCGCTGTGCTCAATATTGTCCATTATCGATCTATTTCAAGATCGATTTTTTTTTTCAACCTTATCTAAATCGGTTGAATTTAAAAGTGCATTGAATAAAATATAACAGTCTTAAAATGTGTCAAAATGGATCCAGTTGGTTGACATGACATGAAATTTCTCCCTTAATCCTTATGTGACCCATCTAACTTGGTGGAGTTACAGCTGCCTCACATAATGTGGGTGGGGGGCACCGATCCTAGGACTATACCAAATTCATGGTGGAGGAGGGGAGAACCAGGTTGTACTACTGTCTCCTACACTCTCTGCAGAACACACCTATGTTGGAGCAAACAAATGGCACCTCCTACTTATGTATAAATGTCAATAAAGAAAAGCTTTGCGAGCACAACAAGTTTTAGACTTAAAACGCACTGTCTATTAAGAGAGAATAAATGGAATAGTAACCATGTTCATAAAATGCAAAGCCATTATTCTAATTTCCATTTTGTAGGCTCATTTATCTCTGCGTCCCTGCTGCAAGCTTGCCTGTAAATTGAAACGAAATACACACATGAGGTAATGAATTTGGAAGCCGCATCATTCTAGGTAGTCCCCTGCAGGATGATGTCACCCTCATTTTTTTTTTCATTTTATTTTAGCAAATTGATGAACAGACAGGTCTTGCAAATGGGTTGGCTTGTATCCTCCAGAACATTTTGAAAATGATCAATATAATGGAATGAGTTTGCAATAATTTAGCACATAATGCCCAAATTATATCTGCTTTGAAGCTGCCTTCTTCATCCTTGAAATATTCTTAGTGCATACGATATTTGTTTCAAATTAAATTGTTTTGTATGCCGGACATCTTAAAGGACTAGTAACCATGGGGGAGGGGGGGTGGAATGGCGATTTGGATTTACATATCAGTTATTCTTCTGCCGTACTTGTAAAAATGTCATCTTTGAAGCCTAATTTTGTTGGTTTGTTTTTTTAGGTTTTTTTTCTCTCTCTGCAAATTGGAGCAATTTGAGAATATTTCTTATCTGAAATTCCATAGGAAACAATAGGACTAGATGGGGGTTAGCACTTGTACTGGTGTTATTACTCAAGACAAACAAATACAGGGGTTAGACAATGAAAAACTGAAACACCTGTCATTTTAGTGTGGGAGGTTTCATGGCTAAATTGGACCAGCCTGGTGGCCAATCTTCATTAATTGCACATTGCACCAGTAAGAGCAGAGTGTGAAGGTTCAATTAGCAGGGTAAGAGCACAGTTTTGCTCAAAATATTGCAATGTACACAACAGTATGGGTGACATACCAGAGTTCAAAGGAAGACAAATTGTTGGTACACGTCTTGCTGGTGTATCTGTGACCAAGACAGCAAGTCTTTGTGGTGTATCAAGAGCCACAGTATCCAGGGTAATGTCAGCATACCACCAAGAAGAACTAAACACATCCAACAGGATTAACTGTGGACACAAGAGGAAGCTGTCTGAAAGGGATGTTCGGATGCTAACCCGGATTGTATCCAAAAAACATAATTCCACGGCTGCTGAAATCACGGCAGTATTAAATGTGCACCTCAACTTTCCTGTTTTCACCAGAACTGTCTGTTGGGAGCTCCACAGTGTCAATATTCATGGCCGGGCTGCTACATATTGTGGTCTAAAACTGGGTGTTTCAGTTTCATTGTCGAACCCCTGTAGATGCATGGTTGCACAACTCTAATAGCCATAAACTAAAAAGGTAATTGCTGATTGGTTTCCACGGGTGCAATATTTCTAGGTACAATTTAATATCAGTTAGAGATATAAAATCCTAAGGACTACTGCATTACTAGATTAACTCTCAAACAAAAAATAGGCTGCTAACAATCCCTTACCACTTTGTGTCTCGGGTGCCAGGAGAAAGGAAGACGTATCCGTTGTCAGCATGAAAAACAAAAAGACTCTCCAGCACTCCAGAGTGCTGGAGAGTCTTTTTGTTTTTCATGCTGACAATAGATTAACTCTCACCTATATTAAAAGGTAGCAGGAAGGGTGGTTTAAAACACCTTCTGTTGAATACAGTATCTCTACTTTTGTGCACATGGAATAATTCTTGGAAAGTAAAACCACGTTTCATTTGTAAAGTGAATGACTCTTCCCATGGCTCACAGTAGACCTCTTTCTTCATGAATGAGATACAAACATATGCAGAGATGCCTCAAGTCTCATGGAAGGAAGTTTCTTATTAATTATTTCATCCTTTAGGTGCTTTCTGCCAAAGCCTATACTGAACAAGCGTTATGCGTTTTCACTTAATCTGGCTTCAATTTGTTTAAAAAAAAAAATCTGAAAACATCTCATCATTATAGAAAAAGATTTGGGGAAAGGTCGATAGGCACTGGAAAACTCTACGAAGAAGTGGGCAGTAATTATTGTAGATTTGAGATAAGGCATCTTCTGATATCAGCAGAGGATACTGAAGGTTGTAGGCAATGATTATCCCTGCCTAAATAATGATTCACTGCAAATGAAATAGGTGCTGTTCTTCACCAATAAGGTCCAAAGTAAGACTCAGGGTGATGGCTCAGAACTCAATAGAGGGGTCCTTCCTCTACTTAGGAGTCTTGAAAAAACATGATCTACATATACAAAGGAACTTCAGAGTCTCTGGTAAAATTCTATGGGAAATCAAGGTAGAAGATGATGCCAATTTCAACAATTCCCTACACAAAATCCCTCAAACCTGCCAAGGTAAAATGCGATCACGCCTCCCTCAAGTTCTTCCTCAGTAATCAGGCATGTACAGTATCATGGTTGTCTGCATTAAATTAAAAATAGGTATCTGCTATACCTATTTAAACATCGATACCTCATATCGGCTAAGGGAGCTCATGAAAATTGCAAGCTTGGGAAACTACTTAGTTCTCTTAAAGCAAGGTGTATTATACTAGAAGGGTGACTTTTTTCAAAAACAGTTTATTTCATAGAACTTTTATGGCATAAGCAGTTAATAAAGTGAAAATCAATTCTTGCTAAATGCACCCCAACTTCAATAAAAAAAAAATATAAACAAAAGCAACAGAAAAAGTAACATGGAGGTCATAGCGGTTCCAATAAAACATATGCTGTAAAAAGGGCACAATCGAAAAGCGGAGGTGGTAAATTTTATGAATTAGGCAAAATATTTGAAAAGTGGCGGAGTATAAAATTCTCCACTTTCTATCTATTTCATTAATAGGTTCCTGAAACCACACATAAATCCTTCAAGTTCATATTTACTAAGCTGTTAAGAAAAGGAATGTATCATGGAATTACATCCTGTTCATAGGTTTAGTTTCCCCTTCATTAGTTTTTAGCGACGCATCTAAGCAGGAATCCGTATTTCTTTAAGGAATTATCATATTTTTCTTACCTTTTATCTTTTAAATAAATGAGTTGAAACTTGCGAGCTGATGCTTGAATCAGCGAAAGTCCTCTTTGAGCTTACATAAACTTAGTTTTGACCAATAAAAGTCTTTCTCAGCTGAGGCCCATGGGTAATAACTCAACAAAGACAACAAATATGTCAATTGCTACTAATATTGAAATGCAAATATGCAGATAATTAATATTATCTTCACAGAGCACACAATAGCCATTGCCAGTTTATGTGTAATACGCAGAAAATATATCCAGATTAGAAATAAAGAATATGTCCCTTTAAGCAAGCCAGCTGTAAGATAAAAAAAATGTGTATGCTCTACTCAAATATCTATCTCTTAGCAAGGGTGGTTTATTGTGCTGTACGGTTCAAAGGTCCAATTATATGTTTTGAAATATTATTTGCTCTATGTTATCTGGAATTCCATTCTTAGATCAGTCCCACCCAACCACTACTCAACATCAAAACATTTGAAGGTAAGGAGTCATTGCCCTACCTTCTATCATACGGGTCCTTTAACCCAAGGGATTTTAGTTTCCTTAGGCCAGAGCTTAAAGTGCACCTGTCACCTCAAAACTCTAATACTAAGGTTCTACTAATGAAATAAACATTTTGGAAATGTATGAAATGTATGTGTATTTAAAAAAAATGTACCTTCATACAGAGTTTCTCTCTGTCATCTTACCTGTCAACTTGCCTTTTCTTTCCCAAGTCGGTTGGCGAAATGATGATTGACATTATAGCTTCTCCAATCAAATCCCTTAAATCACGATCTAGTAGGGAACTGATTGGAAGAGCAATAACGTCAATCATCATTTACCCCCTCCCACCTGACTTGGCAAAGAAAAGTCAGGCTGACAGGGAAGATGACAGATAGAAACGTTGTAAAAATGTAAATTTTTTAAAAAAATACATATTTATAAAAACATTTATTTCACTATTACAACTTTAATTTGTATTAGTTTTGAGGTGACAGGTGCACTTTAAGGAACATGGGTATAATCCTAGGGCAATGTGGTAGCTCTCTGTATGAGTGTATAGGGAAACTAGATTGTAAGCTCTACAGGGACAGAGAATGGATGATGCTATTACAATATAAATGCCTGTAATAAATTAAAAAAAATAAAGCTCATCAAAGTCCATTACAGGCAAAGACCCTCAGCATCTGGAAACATAGAGCTGTCATTTTCAGTCAGTGTGAGTCATACTTACTAAAGTAGTACAGCATATGCAATGAGTGCCAGGAATCATAGAAGTAAATATCAAGCTTGTTTTATATATTTATGTGTACATTATTTATTACTACAGTATATATATCTGTGGATAGGATCATTGCCAAGATCACATGTGGAGTCCTGTCGCTTCCTTGACTCCTCAGTGGGACAATGTCTTCCCTTAATCCTCACTGAAGATTCAGCAGAGTAATTACAGAGCATCTGTTTTGCAGTTCCACACGAGAGATACATCAATAACAGAGAAATTTGATGCTCCTAATTTGAAGGTTGTCCTGTCAGATGTCTATGGGACAATTGTTTCATTATTGGTAAAATTCAGTTCTTCCCTGACACTGTCAAACTCAATGCGAATCTGAAATGTACAAGAATTTGTGCATGTGAAATGTGCAAACATTTCTATTTAATTCAATGCAAATCATTTCCTTGTTACTGCTTGACCATAGGAACAAAAAAACCTGGGCGAGGGGAAACATTAAAATGGTGCTTTTTTTTTGTACAAATCTACAAATGATTTTTCTGTTTGGTCAGCAAGCAGTGTGAAAGAAAGTAAATAAGGCAGCATTCTTAAAATGTTTCACGCACGGAGATTATGTTTGAGCTGCTCTTGAACAATAGGTTTACAGCACAAGCCAATCAATATTGAATATTACTGAAAACGTAATAGAGTTATTACGACCCCATAGATAATATAAAAAAAAAATGTCATTTAATTAATTTGGGAAAAGGATCCATTAGGGTTAAATCCAAAAGGCTTCAAAGATCTTAACATCTAATTGTCCATTTTTTGGTCTTCTAATTTGGTCCAGTTTGTGGGGGTCCCTAGAAGACTGTCCAGAACAGCAAAACTATGATATGATTATTAAATGGGTTCATTGGAAGAAATCAGTGATCCAATCATGTCACTTCGCATCCCTTCAACTGCCCCATAACCCTCTAGTGAGTGAATACTTGAAAAATGGATTATGGGATTTGCAGTCGTGCATGTTCTGAAAATATTCTACAATGCTGAAACCGTTAATGAAGGGTTCTGTGTATGACTGATTCCAGCTAAACAACTTATATCGCAGAATAGGAAATGTAGGTGTTCAAGACGTGCAATTTCTGGAACATGGTAACATCGTAGCAGATCATTGTAACTGAAACTAAAGGACAGATGAGCACCAACTGGTTATTCTGATCTTCTGTCTGCTACAAATACCCCCTTGTGAGTGACCTGACACCGTGGGAATTGTAGTCTTTCTCAACAAGCTACGGTACAATTCTACAACCTTAAACAACAGGCGATACAACAGTGCAAACAGGAACTAGAAATGAAACGAGGGAATCTCTTTTAACAACAATGCTTATCGAGTGGGTAAATAGGTTTCAAGGTATAAATGTATTTTATTTATGCATTATAAATCATATTGTATCCCCTTTGCTGCAGTGCTGACTCCTGCTTCAAGATCAAGACAAAGTTCTTCTCTTCTGTTCCAGCCTTTACAATCATCTTCACTTCCTGTTTCCTCTTCAACATCGCTGATTTTTTTTCTATTTTGTGTACATGCTCCAACTGCTTCTGCGCATTAAGAAAAATTGTGGAAACTGGAAGGAAAGCGCAAATATAATGGGCTTTCCTTCCAGTTTCCACAGTTTTTCTTAGTCCACTTTTGAAGTTTGAGGCAATCAAATTGGAAAGCTGCAATCAACTCTTTTGGATTTTCATTTAAAAATTTTTTGGACTTTATTTTGTTTTTTGGACTTTATTTATTAATTTATTTGTTTATGAATACACATTTTTTAGCGCCACCATATTTGTTTTTGTTTTTGCTTCTGCGCATGCACAGAAGGTAAACAAAATGCTGCTGTTGCAGAGGAGGTGTGAAACTGAAGTGGATTATGATGCTCCAACAGAAGAAATGACAATCAGTGAAGGAGGCGATTGGTAAGTATTTCCTCCCCCCTCAAGAATCACCTATGGACGAAAACAAATGTAGTTCTCCTTTAACATCCTTATTACAGTGGTACATTTTCCTATATATATCTCAGAGATGTCTAGGACAATGGATGAAGTAATAATGAAAGTCTGCTTTTTAAATATAGCTGGCACAAAATAGGAATGAGAAACATTTTATTGACAATTATGACTTGACTGAGAACATTCTAGACATTTACTAAGGATATTGGGATATCTGTGTTACAGATTCATTAGTTGTCATTGGTCTCTTCCCTTACCCATACTGCCTCAATGTGCTCACATTGAACTGATATCAGTAATTCCACAACTTCTACACTGGTACCTTATCTTATCCATTCATCGTTTGGCACTTGTTTGATAGGTTGGCAATATAAACTTTTACAAATACAACCTGTGACACAGATAATTCAGCCTGTGACAAACAGACTCATGTAAATGAGCCATACCCATCTCAGTTTCTGATATTTCATTATGTTAAAGGACCAGTAACATCAATTATGAAAAAAATAAATCCAGTTTGGATAGACATGGCAGTTATGCCTACATACTGTAGTACTAGTAAAAATGTTAATCTTTAAATTTGAAATCCTAATTTGTATTGCTTTGAGTTTGCTTTCCTTGCTTACGGTGTCAGCCATATTTTATCTGTTAGGTAAACAAAACCCCACCTACTTAATTTGTTTCCAATGGAACTTTTAGATAATACTGTATATATTCATGAAGTGCCCAGGAAAGCCGAACTTGCCAACAGAGGAAGAGGGATATGTATTTATTCATTTATACAGTGCCGATACATTATGCAGTGCTTTACATCATTCACTTCAGTCCCTGCCCCACGGAGCTTACAATCTAGTTTCTTTATTCACTCACACACTGATGTATGTTTTTAGATTGTGAGGTCAAGCCACCGCAGGTGTGGGGAGAACATACAAACTCCATGTAGATGAAGTCCAGGGTGAAATTAAACCCAGAACTCAGTGCTGCAAGGCAGCATTACCAACCACTGAGCCACCGCACTGCCCTGCTATAACACAAGCCAAAAAAAACAGGATTTTAGCTTTGAATGTGCTGCATAGGAATGTGTGCCATGTCAATCTAAATAGCAATTTTCTTTGTTTGGTTTGACTGGCCACATAGGTAAACATTATTCAGGCTAATTCACAGATATTTACAATACATTTTTAAAATGCAATCCGCATTAAATGGGAAGGCTTGTGAGTAAATAAACAGGTAAATTAAGCAATAGATATTTAGGGAACATTTCATCAATGTAATTTCCCAAAGTCAATAGTTGTGAACTAATGTACTGTAGATATCTCCCTTACAATATTGGATATTAGAGAAAGAGATAGATAGATAGATAGATAGATAGATAGATAGATAGATAGATAGAACTTTGCCTGGGCCAATGGGTAGACTTTCACAACACACAAACTCATGTGCGTGTTACATAAGTGTGTATATACAGTGAAGTACCTGAGTGAGTTGTAAAACATATATATAAATGTAAAGCGCACATAAGATAATATGGATTTGTGTGAATGATTATTTAAATAGGGATTTTTACTTATATACAGATAGATGAATAGATAGATATTATTATATAGGTTAAGCTTCCCCTTATTATATAAGCTCAGCTTCCCCTAAAATTACAAAAGAAATAAGTGATCAAATATATACATCAATACAGTATGTACATGTCATTTCCACTCACCCATTCCTGCAGATTCACAGTGCTTTAAACA
>WMED01003914.1:0-21448 GCA_019650415.1 Pipa parva
TAAATGCTTTTTTTAACCTAAATTTCTCGACTTATACACGAGTATATACGGTACTTACAAAATTACCCAAATAACATAACTGACAGGATCATGATAAATGAATGCTGTATTCACAAACCCCTAGCAGACACTACCCCCCTGAACAAGCCACCCCTAATCTACCAAATGTGAACCTCCCCCTAGACATTTACTGTAATACCTGAATGTTATGATTTTCATTTTATCCTTCCCCACTACCTTCTGTTATCCTCCTCTACCCTTAACCACCATTAAACAGATTTATATATGTAGTATTTGAAAAACAATACCACACTGTTATAATGCTTTTATTGTTATGCAAATAATTTCTCACAATAAACGTTTGAGAAAATAAAAAAGGAAAGCTCTCTTGTTTTATAAATGTATTATGCTAGTCTAACATAGAAGTGTTAACAACTATTATTATTTAGCTGGCCACTCTAATATATGTGCTTGTGCTTTATGCCTGGCAGGCTATGATAATGGGTCTTTCTTCTCTGGGTATTTAACAAAATGGTAGTAGTTTTGTTTTAGTTTAATTTTGACAAAGTTCTAATTAGCATAATAGCACTAGACGAATGTGTACTCCGCTGTTGGTTCTGTTTCTTTGTTTTAAAAAAAATTGGATCTTTGACTAGTTTGACTGTATGTGTGTGTACAAACCATATTGATTACGAACATGAGCAGATAAGGGCATCCCTAGCTAAATTGCTGGTTTAGATATAGATATTTAGATATAGTAAAGCATTCTCTTCATAAACTATGAATACCGTTCCAAATTTGCCTATGGAACTTAGTAAAAAGAAATGCTAAATGCTACCTAATGACACAATTTTTCCTCAATCCCTTTGTCATTTAACATTTTTAAATCATAAACAGCTGCTTGCCATATAACGTGGCCTGAGCTATTTGATTTGGCAACACTGAGATTCAACTCTTGACATGTTCTTTGTATATGGCAGCTACCCATATATGATGCCCATTCGGAACATTGTAGACACAGACTACCATGAATTTGACTATCAATTGTAAAATTGTGGCTAAAAAGTACCTTGTAAAGTGTTTTCATGTATATTATACCAGGGAAATATTATTTTTGCTTGTACAGGTAGTATTAGACTGAAGTTCATATTCATTTTTTCCAGCTTTGAAATTTTAATTCAATAAAGTTTACTTTTTTGATTGAAAGACATCTCTACAACAATTTTGTACATGTACAAAATTAATTGTGGTGGTTATTGGGGCATGTGACATGCAAACATTACCTTATAGTAGCAGGACTAAGTAAAACTAGGTGTAATGAAATGGTAGTAGTTTTGTTTTAGTTTAATTTTCAGACTTCAATTGGTCCCTCATAAATATACAAGTAGAGAAATCCCTAATAAATAATAAGATTAAGTTAGAACAATCATTTCTAATTGTATAGAGGCTTGACTGCAAGCTGAGAGTTCATGAGTTAGGCTAGGTTCATACTAGTGTATTATGCTCAGCACATAATACGCTAGTGTGAAAAAAAAAAGAAAAGAAAAATACGCCGAGCATATTTTTCTTTTGAACTTACCAGTGACGGTGTGAACGCTCTCTCTGTGTTCACATTACTTCCTGTGTGGTCACATTTTGGGCGCAGCGTATAATACACCGTCCAAAATGCAACACACAGTGTTCCGAATCTAGCGTAAGTGCATTATACGCTAGTATGTCCAGAACTGTGTGAGTACTATCAGCTTTAATTGTCGTATTTTTTTTCACACTAGCGTATTATGTGCTGAGCATAATACGCTAGTGTGAACCTAGCCTTAGACTTAGCTTTTATCATAGTGTATGTTATCTTGTTTTGTATTTTTATATAAATGCTTTATTTGTCTAAATTATATTTTTTTCTACTTTGCAATAAATTTGTGTTTCTGTAAAATACATTCCTAAGTGTGTATTTTGTGAGCAAATCAAAGAATTTAAGGAAAAGTGATTTAGTGTTTGAAAAGGACCAAATAACTAATGTGAGGCATTTCACTTACATTGTAACATCTGCATCAGCTAAATATTAATCAGCTTACAAAGCTTTTCCCGCATATTTTGACCCATTCTGATCTGGTGGAGCTATTAATGGATTAAAAAGATCAGCAAGTGTAAAGTGCTGGCAAATCTCCTCATGCCTGACACTTCAGAAAAATCCCTGGCATGTAAGTGCAGGTTTGTGACATTATACTCACTCCTCTGCTTTATATATCAAAAAATAATAGTGCCCTATAATGAGCATCAGTAGTTAATCTGATAAACTTTGGAATGCAATCCATAGTCCAGAGTAAGGGGGTAATTCAGCAAAGAGCGAATTTACCCTCTGATCCTTCGCATCAGCTCGCAGAGACTGTTGCACATTCGCTGATGTACTGCATATGGACATCAGCGAACGCTTTATAGGGATTCTAGTCTCGGAGAGGCTCGATTCGAGACGCCTTGCGAGACTGGAATCCCTTTACCGTTCGTTGATGTCCGCGTGCAGGACATCAGCAAATGCGCAACAGTCTGCGAGCTGATGCAAAGGATCGGAGGAAGGTAAGTTCTCTCTTTGCTGAATTACCCCCTAAATCTTCATCAAGGTATTATCATGGGATTGATCAACTATTTCCAGGCAGATATTTGACTGCAGTAGGAACTACCACTGCTATTTCAAGAATAGGAAGCACAGAGGGCAAAATAAATTTTATTTAAACAATAACCCCAGAAAAGTTTGTAGTTTTTTTTTTTTTTTGTTTTTTTTTAAATTAATGCTGCAATTAGATGATTGTTAATCACGTGGCATAAATATTTTTTGAAAATATATAGTAACACAGAGGTTCTTTTCTAGTGGCTAGTCCTTAGGCCACTGCAATACTCTCGCAGTGTCTGCTGTAACCTGATGATTTTAGTGCCCAAAGCACCAGATGGCGCACTCAAGTCACTGAGCAGTTCCATGCTTGTGTAGCTCATAGTAGTTTATGGTATTATTAAGCATATGTTCCGTTATTACTCTCCAAAGCTCATGTTTCAGTTTTTTGTGTGCAATTTGTATTTTATGTCCTCTTAAAATTTATCATGTAGTAATTTTCTTTCATGATTTGTTCTGTAAGGCTTATTCTTGTGTAGTAGAAAAGCCAGTTCCTTTGCATGTGTACAGAAGCAGAAAACTTTATTGATCTATTTGGGACACACATGCACAACATTTTTTACTATTGTATTGAGTTGTGTGCACTTTTTGGCATCAGTGACAGGGTGAACATCCATCTTGCATAATACGTAAAAAGGTTTACATTGTCTTACCCAATGTGAAAAAGGCTTGATGCCATGCCTGAAGAAGAGACCTAAGTAATGTGAAAAGCTTGCATTTACCATCTATTCAATTAGCTAATAAAAGGTATCACCTATATTCTACATGTCTCTGCTTAAAGGCTTAGCTGGCACACCCTATTCTGCCAATAACCACCATCTTTTTCCTTTGGATTTAGACCTCCAGTACTTTTGTGCACCATAGAGAATATCCCTGAGGTATAATTTCTGGTTGTTTGAGGCATAACAAGCAATAGGCAAGAAACTGAATGGAAAATGTGGTCCTTGGCAATTGAACGAACAAGTAAAGAGCACAAGAGAGACAGGGAGAGCTGAAACATTTTTGTCAGTTTTCAGGCTGGAAGCCAGCAGATGGTCTTAGCAGGACTTAGTAGAATGGCAAGGTATGAAAAAACACAAAATTCAAAACAAAATACAAAAAAAGTTTAACTGGAAAGAAAATGGCAAGGTGTGATATAGTAAAACAAAAAACATCAACGCATAACACAAAAGTTATGCTGTAAATTGTTTAAGTAATGACCTAATCAGGTATTAGGCACAGGAATAAGGCAAAGACAGAGGCTGTTGGATTAGAGAAACAATTTGACGTCAGAAAACTCTGATATATACAGCACAAAATGTTATTACACACTTGTACAGAAAAGATCTGCAGATACAAATAAGGCCACACATCTGCATTTTGTAACTGCTGTGCCACCACTGTATGCTACAGAGTAGGCCTGATTGAGCTTCAGATGTGAAAGAAGTCTAAGAGGCGATTTGATTATTATATTGTAATGCCAACATAATCCAAAGTGCACTACAGACAATATCCATTTAACCATTCACATCTGTGCTTCCCCCATTTGCACTTACAATCAGATTTTGTTGTTTCGTGCACAGAAACACAAACACTATGGATAGAAGAGACCAGTATGTTTTTGGACTATGGGAAGAAATGAGAAGCCTATGCAAGCATAGGGAGAACATGAAACTATTTACAGGTGGTGCCTTGTGCCAAACCAAAATTAGGCCAGTGCTCCTGTACTAAGCACTGTGCTTTTTACTTCAGCTATGTTTAATCCATGGCAATAAATATTTTAGCAAATCCAGTTGTTAAAAACATGGATTTTTAACCATCAAATATATGCTAGTTTTTTCTGTCATATTGATGATTAAATGAAAGGAAATAAAAGACAAGGCTCTTTTTCCAAATTAAAGAATATACGGATTAGCTAGCCAAGACAGAAATCTATATTTTAACTCAACACATACAGGTTAATTCATTAATTGGGCAGACTTTAAAGTAGCCTATTAACAACATATAGCAACCAATTGGAAGTTGTCTTTTATTATTATTCCCTATCCCAGATAATGCTGACTGCTGATTGGTTGCTGTAAGTTACTAGACCTCTGTAAATGGTTGCCCCATTGATGAATTGTAAAACATAATTTCTCCGGCGCTTAGTCATAATCTACTAACTATGACTAAGCGCTGAACAGCGTGAAACATGTCAGTGCTGCCATGCTATTTTTTTGTATTTTTTGGGATCCTGATTTTAATGCAACAATAAAAGTGGATTTTATACAGCTGGAGTGCCGGAGAAATTATGTTTTACAAGTTAACCATTGGAAGATAAGTCCGCTCTGTCTCCAGAGTACACAGTTATTACCACTGTCATGAGTATTTATACTAAATAATGAGATTTAGCCATTAATGAGCTAAATTAATAATGAGCCATTTCTTATTGTTATATTTATCTTTGACCCCTTGATGAATTCCCCTGATAGTGTTTTGGGTTGTGAGTTGTTTGTTATGTTAATGTTTCTTTTATAACCTTTCCTTTGATTACTTTGTGTTGTATGACTGCATTCTCTGGAACCCGAATCCCTGCTCTATGGCAACTGTGTTTTGGTTGCCTAAGATGCAGTTAGAATGTGTATATAGTGAGCTGCATGGACACTCTTTTGCAATAAGAATTATATTGTTATTAAGCATAGAGTGCAATAGAATGGGAGTATGTAATAAGTTAGGTCAGCGGTCAGTAAACTGCGGCTCGCGAGCCACGTTGTCTGGCTCTGAGCTTGGCCCACCCACCAGCCATGACCTCTGATTTGTCTTGTGATGGGACGTCAGAAGGTCATGTGATCAGGAGCATACGTGCTCCTCCCCCTTTGCAGCTCCAGAAGCATTTTTCAATGGTGGAGGAGGGAGACAAATGGCTCCCTCCTCTGCAAATATTGCCGACCCCCTGGGTTAGGTTGTTAGGTTGTTGTAATAGGAGTATGTAATAGGTTACGTAGGTGAATTGTGATACATGTTTTTTGAGGAGGTTTTGTTATTGTAGGAAAAAACAGCCCTGCTTTTAAATGTAGACTAGGGGAGTTATTGATCAAAGTGTAGTAAGGTCAAGTTTGCTGAATAGCAGAATATGGGGAAGCGGCGAGTTCACACCTTTTATGCGACAATTTGGGCTTTAGTCAATAACCCCCAAAATGTGTAGGATGGGGGATATAAATAGTCTGCTGGTGATGCAGCAAAATTATGCGCTGTGAATAATACACTAGTGTGAACCTAGCCTCAGCGGGAAATATGTGTTTTTTTTTTGTTATTACCCCACTTAATATAGTAATATAAGCGGTCATCCAATAGAGCTATGTATTTGTTCATTAAATGGTTCATTATTTAACTAATGCTGCATGCATATAATTCAGCTATAGGCCCTTTTTCTCAATTTTTTGGGAGCACAACTTCAAGTGCAACCAAATATTAATATCATGCTCTGCTTTCTTTTTAACATATTCATTAAGAGGGAGTACTAAAGGCTTGTTTCTTATAGGAAGGATTGTTAAGAAGGGAGGGATAAATACTTACCAGTCGGTTTTTTTTGTTCCATCGCTGCCTCTCTGTTCAGTATAACTTGCTGATCTCTTCTGGGTTTTGCAAGCACTGCAGTTCCTGTATGTTTTGACAAATTGAGCAAGAGCAGTAGCAGTTTCTGATGTATTACTGCTACTGCTCTTTTCATTTATCTTTAAGATAAATAAGATACAAAAAGTTCCTACTATCCAAATAGTTGTATATGGGCATGCTTCCATATTGTGTAGATGCAATGGGCATCCATCAAAGGTTTCCAGTATTAGTTGTCTCAACGCCCTTTTTATAGGCTTTTTGATTGGTATGTTTTTTATAAAATCACATGACTTGTACTTTGCTTTGCGTCCTCTCTTTCTGTCTGTGTTTTTTAGCTATCTTTTATAAATTGTCTTTCTTGGGCACTTCATGACTATATCTAAAGATCCATAAAAAACAATGAGACAGTGCAGAAGTTAACAGATAAGATACCTGCTACCAGCACAGAGGGTGCCATAACATAAGTTGGTCAAAATCAGGAAATTAACTAGAAAGAATTTTTTTTTTTTTTTTTTTTTTTTTTTTTTTTTTTTGTTAAGTATTATGTTGGAATAAGGCTATGGCAGTCCTGTAGAGTCCATAATTTCTCTTACATTACTGGTCCTTTAAAAGAACAACATCAACAAAAAGATAAACTGCCTCAAATACATTCATAGTTTGATTTTTTTTTTTTTTAAGTTATGACTCCTTCAGGGGTTCCTTTAAACACAGCATTGATGCATGTGTTTTCCTGCACTACAGGTTGCCAATCTCCCTTCCCCTTTCCTTCTCTGCTCAGCCAAACAGTAGACTTGACTGTCATGAGCAAGCAAGCAGAATGTTTTTCCTCTTCTTGCTTGACCTCTAAATAGTTATATTTGTTTTGGTTGATATTGCTTTTGCTGTTTAGTCAGCCTAAATAGCAGGAAGATGGAAAGATTGTGCTTACTTTTCTGTTGCTGTAGGATGGCATTTAACTGTAGCGTGGCTCAGTAGAAAAGGAAAGAGGACAATCTGTGTTCCAGGAAAAGCTGATTGGATGAATCCTGTTATTAGCAGTAGTTGCAGAGTACAGAAAGTATTGAGAAGGAAATAAAATATATAAACTAGAATCGCTGACAGACTACAAAATATATTTTAATATTATACATCACTGCCTTTTTTTTTCTTTTTAGATTTATAACTACCTTAATTTGTCTTGTGAAGAATCTGTGCTTGTTGGAACCTTGCAACATATTTTAAATGTATCTTTTTGATACTGTAACTGGTCTTCTCCATTTAAACTATGTTAACAATCAGTTCTTCAGTAGAAATATCAGCTGCAAAATGTTAAAGTAGAACTAAAGTGCTCCTTATACTGGGGGTGATTCTATGTGTAATGTGTTAATATACTTATTGATGCTGTTTTCTTTTTTCTTCCAGCACTGCCTCCTTAGATTATTGAACTTTTTTATATATCAAAGCGTCACAATACCTTTCTGGTTTACACATCCTATTCAGTGAGCAAGCACTGAAGCAGTATTAGGTTAGAATACTGCTTCTGCACAAGGGAACAAAATTGAAAATAATCAAAGTAGAAAAATGTGAACTAATTAAAAAAGTACAGGCCAGTCTTAAAATTGTTTTGTATGGCTTTCACACACTGATCATTTGACGTGATTGCAAGTGTCATACAAAAACTACTTAATTTAATTTGTTAGATCAGCTTCTCGCAGGTGGGAAACTAGCGTAACTCCTATGGACACTTCAGCTTTTATTCATATTATTTTCAGTGGAGTCCTAGCTAAACTGTCTTTTACAAAATTACTTTCAAAACCAAAATATCATATATCTTGCTGAAACAAATAAGTAATAGTAGCTGTCCCGTAAGTATGAATTACTGATTGATTAAGATGTACTCATTTAAGTGACTCTGATATTTTTGTTATACTAATACAAATCATTTGAGCACAGATCTGAGTAGCAGCTACTTTTCTCAATGTAAATGTTATTGTTGTATATGACTGAACAGGATATTAGATTGACACCAGTTATATTAGACTGCTAAAGGTGGTCATTAGAGGTAAGAGATTCAAACTTGCATTAGTCCAAACAAATCCAACACTGCTGATACAAGACTAGTCAGAATTTTATTGGATGAATCCATAAAAGATACAAATCATACACTAAGTTCTTATTGCAATTCTGTTTTCTGTTAAGAATCTTAGTGAAATTCAAAGGTCCGAATAAGAGTTTGAGATTTACTATTAAATGTCAAAAGTTTTTATAATGAAAGTATGTATTTGAAAAAAGTTTGAAAATTCTCTATCCTTGCATTTCTGGCACCGTTTTTAGCATTGAATTTTATGGGAGATGACATGGCACTTCTTACTTTGCTACATTCAGGGAACCAGCTTTTAAAAGAATGAATAAACCCAGGGATTTTTTCTGAGTAAAATGTGAAGGTTCATCAAGACTAAGAAGTGCAGAAGTTTCTGTTGGTCAGGAAGAGAAAAAAAGGTTCTGTGAATTCATGTCAGATAATTGCTCCTATGACTGTAGGGTTGAATGCTGTTGGGAGCGTTATGTATTGTAGTCAGTTGAATATAAGTACAGTAGTATGCAAAGTCGTGTGAATTAATCGCTTAATTCTCACCATATCCCTAACTGTATATAAGTGAATAATACATCTATTTGTATGTCACCTTGTCCCTAGTTCATGTTGTCATTTAGTTGCAGTCACCATTGTCACTTTTAAATAAATTGTCATCTTACACAACACAAGAGCCTTGTTATCAACCCAGCAATTTGCCGCTATGATGTGTCGAAGTCAAATTAGTAAATTAGGAGCAGTACATCTACTCAAATTTACCCCAAAGACAGACTCTGCCGCTAGATGTGTAGTCAAAGTGGCTGTGCATGCAAATTGCTCAGTAAGGTTGTGACATCATAGTTGCCTAAATTAGATTCTTATTCAACACTGATTAAAAAAACATGGGGAAGTGGTAATCAAATGTGAATTCACAGCAATAAGCAACTATTCAGCTTTTAGTCAAAAACACTTGCCTCTTTCAGTTTGATTTAAACTTTGTCATCAATTACTTGTATGTTATGGTACACCTTTTGTGGTTCTCCTGTGAGGTAATGGTGCTATTTCCTTTGCCTACTAACTATGATGTAAATTGTACTGTGTGGCAACCTATTCAGAAAACACTAGCGGTGGTTATTCACTAAGGTGCAAATTCGACTGTCAAATTCACAAACAGCAGATTCCCATAGCAAATCCGCTACAATTTCCCCATTGTAAAGTTGCGACTATTTTTTAATGTTAAGATTGTGATAATTTTCCCATAATAAAGTCGCAACTGCGACAATATTCTCATTCTAAAGATGCGACTGCGACAGTAGCAGCCTATTGCGACTGTCTTTATCTGGCGAATTCGTACCTATACGCAACAATTTGGACTTTAGTGAATAACCCCCTCAGTATGCTTCCATGTGATTTGTAGAGCTTTTTGAACAGCTTTACACAGAGGTTCCTGAGTTCCCAAGTTTGCCCTCTCTTGCAGGGAACTGATTTCCAGCTATGTTTTTTGACTAAGTTGTTCACTTAATTTATTCTGTGGGCTCTTTTTTGCCTGTGCTTTTATTTGTGTCAACAAAATCCCATTGGTCTCTTGCTCATTACTATTATGGAAGTTGTTCTCCTGATATTACTGTTGGCATCACAATAATATTTGACCATCTCCTCCATGGTTGGCAAATGTCAAAGAGAATTTTTTGGTTACATTATTAAATTACTTTTGAAAACATGAACTGTTTGTTTTTTTTCTTTTAGTGTTATTAAAGATGTCAAATCCATCCTGGCTCCCTCCCAGAAGCTCTGGAGATGTTGGACATGTGACTGCTAGAATGGAAACGACTCAGGGATTTGGGACTCCCAGTATCTCTGTGTCCACTCAACAACCCCCCAAGAAATTTGCACCTGTTGTTGCACCAAAACCGAAGTATAATCCATACAGAGGTGGGCAGGCAGAAGGAGGTGAAGGTATGTATATTTGTAGTTATGACAAAAATAAAACTGTAATTAAAGTTCTGCTGTATCTTTTAAATACATAATTGGTTTTGACAGCTACATATGTGCGAGAGGAGCAGTCAAATGTGTTGATTTCCCTTAAAGAAAAAAAAAAAACTTTGGCTTAATCCCTTATTAAATCAGTAGGTATGATGCATAAGAACACAATAAAACTGAAGACACTGAGATCTGATTCACCATTAATAAGTTATGAGCAGGGGCAGAACTTTGGGGAGGCGGGTCTTAGTGCACGATCTGCATTTATCCCCCTCTCCTGAGCCGGTGCACGATCTGCATTGGGGCCACCTCTTTCCTTGGCACATTACTGGGATCACAGTGGAGTCACTGCTTCGACTCCTGTAGGTACTCCACTGGTTATGAGCAATACGTTGTTCTCTAAAAGAACATGGCATAAATTTTGCTGTTTTATACACAACCCTTCCCTGCAGCACAGCTCTTTGGTGTAAGAGTCTGTACATCTGTGCTTGTCTGAGCAGCAAAGCTCACACTCGTGCAAATATAAGCTGCGTCCTCACTGCACAAGGAGGACAGTTCTAAGTGCCTGGATCAGACATCTGCCAAGCCCATTGATTCAGTGCAAAAGAAATTAAATATATATTACAAAAATCATACATTTAGATTGGCAATTAACCGTTGGTTATTCTGCTGTACCTTTAAGTGTGATACTACTAAGTTTTGATAAAATAGTAATAAAATATATTGCTTATATAGCTGTATTGTTCCATTGGAAACTACGGTATATTTCAGAATAGAAGGTACACTTTAAATGGTAAAAATGCCTGTACCTTTATGCACTATTTGAGCTATTAAAATAGGAAGCAGAAAAGGCAGCGTTTTGTGTGCAGGCAACACATCAAAGGAGTCTCTTCACGTGGGACACTTCTATACTTAAATATGTATTATACACAGCCCAGATCCCATGCACAGTATCATGGCTCAGAATAGCACTCTGAAATTGTCTTCATTATTATTATTAATAGTTGTAGAAGCTGGTTACATGTCGTCAGTGCCAATTTGCAGAGTTGCGGTCACAGACAGACCTGATTGGTCTCAATTTATGAAAATAACTCTGGCTGATAACTCTTGCACCCTGCCCCCTTGGAACCTAAAACACCCTATGTCAGTGATGGCTAGCCTATGACACGCCAAGACTTTTTTCGCCAACATAAAGTTGTGACTGCGACAATGTTTTCATAGTAAACTTGCGATTGCAACAATATTCCTATCATAAAGTCATGACTGCGACAGTAGCAGTCTATTGCAATGAATTAGCTGACTAATTTTGACACACCGTGCTCAAAAGGTTGGTCATCACTGCCCTAGGTGAACACACAGTAGCTTCTTTTTTTTTATAATTCAAATTTATGCAAACATTTGTAGATCTACTGCTGTATAAAGAGTTCTTTCATTTTAGAAGGCTTTGTCCCTTTGTATTTGGGTCACATTTAAAGAACAGAGAGCTAATGTTGTTCTAAATAGAGTTGTTTACACGCCTATAAATCAATATTGGCAGCAAATGAAAGCTCCTCACCTTCTGAAGTTCAACCTGCCCCTGTTTAAACTCCTGTCCTGAGAGTTTACTGCCATTAATCGATGTGCAATATGTTTGCGGATTGCTCTGGTATTTAATAAAATTGATGCTATTTTCCACTTTGGAAATCTAAGGCTTCTGGAAAGATTTTAAATAGCAAAATATTAAATATTTTACTTTTATTGCAGGGTATTAAAGTATTGATGTTTGGTGTTTCTTCTGAAGAAATGTGTTTATTTATAATATGAATTGGGATTACTCTGCCTGTTACATCACTCTGAAGTCATGTTGCGTTACTTTTTCCTTAACTGGTCAGATATTATCACTGCAAAAGAACCTAGGGCACTTTATATTTTTCAGTGTAAAATTAAGGTCATACAGAAGTTATTCAAGGTGACCTGTTCAAAAGAATAAACAAGTGTTATACAAAAAGTTGGCTAGCATTAATGGTTTTTTTAAATAGTTAAAACATCCAAAATGTATTAACTCACAATTTAAAAATTCATGTCAATGCATAAAGTACAAAATACAGCTCCTCCCCTCCCTTGGGCCTTGATCACAGCCATTCAGAGGCAAAAAAGAAATAAATCATGTCCCCACTGAAAATTGTGCATTTATAGAACACTCACCCAATGGTAATTTGAGGTCATGGTTGAGTAAGGAAATAAGTAGATATGAGCCTGGGAGAAGAGTGTTTTTATTTGATTTTGGTATGAGGATTGTTCTAGCGGTATTGATTTTCCCCAGGTAATGTTGTTCCCTTTAAGATCCTGTTGTAAATATGGGTGAGGTGAGATGATATATAGTATGCAAGTAGTAGTTTGATTGGAGGCCAGCTGGGCCTGGTGCTTTGTTGGGTGGAGATTGTGAGTTGTACTTCTTCAGTTGAAATGTCTGCTTCTAAACCTTTCCTCTATTGACACTTTCGGTGGGTTAGCTTGTTGCAGGAACTGTATTCCGATCTCTTTGCAGTCTGGTTGGCCTTGCTATAGAGAGGTGTAAAAATTGTTAAAATAGTTCAGGATGTCTTCTGATTTTCGCAGAATGTTTCCATTTGGGTCTTTGAGTTGGAGGATATTCTGGTTAGTTTGTGGTTTGGAGTATTTGATGAGATTGGCTAGGAGTTTACCTGGTTTGTCTTCGAATTTGAATAGACAGGCTCTGTGGTGGTCTATTCGGTGGGATGCTGCTTCTGCCAGAATGAGGTCATAGACTTGTTTCCCTGTTCGTTATGCTTTTTTAGTTTGTTCATGTCAGACTGGAAGGGTAATTGAAGAGAAGGAGGTTGCAGCAACAGGCACCAGGACTGAGGGCGTGGAGTCTAAGATAGATCTGGTATTCACCTAGAGCCCCCGCAAGGAGGTTAGGGTTTCGCCGCAGGTCTACCCAGGTCACGACCCCTCAGACTGGACAGGTAGAACCGATTTATTAAGGATAGGGATAAGTCACAGGAGAGCAGGATTAGATACTATGCACAGACAGACTGTAATAAACACATAGACTAGGCAGACAAGCCCCTGGAGCTAACTTGCAAGCTCTATACTCGGGCACCAGTTGAAACTGACAGGCTCCTTATATAGGGAAGGAGCCTGTCAGCTGACCGCGATGATTTGCATCATATGCACACACCCGCGACGTGCGCGCCTGCCTTCTGTGTGTACACACGCCGCGACCGCCTGAGGGGAAAGGCGGCGCACCCGACACCTCGAGGAGACCGGCGCAGGAGTGGGCGGACAAGGTAGTTAACCTTCCTTACAGTTCATTAGGGTTGCTCAAGAAGGTGTTGTATGTGATTGTTACTGATTTTACTGTTGTGAGTTTTTTTGTGGCATTCTTTTTTCTCTCTGATGAAGTATGCTATGATGTGTCATCTCTTTACTGGCTTAGAGGCCATCCATAATATATTTTCTTCAATATGTTGTATATTATCATCTGTGTAATTATTCCATTGTTGAATTAGTTATTCTTGGAATTTCTCTGAGCATAGGAGGTGTGCAGATGTTCTCCAATTACGCAATGTCAGTTGTGTTTCTTTGAGGTTGAGGTCTAGTACTGTTGGGGCATGATCTGAGATTATTTTCTCAATTTTGGTAAGGACTATTGTTGGAGCTAGTTTGCTTTTGTATGAGGAAGTAGTTGATTCTTGAAAAAGAGTTATGAGGGTCTGAGTAAAAGGTAAATTGTCAATCGGTAAGGTTTTGGAATCTCCAGGTATCTTTGAGATTTAGATGTTCCATAATGAGAGATATTACTGTATCTGTTGTGGTTTTGCATTGATTTATTTGTGATCTGTCTAAGGGTGGGTGATGTGCTGTAATAAAATCTCCAATGATTATATTTTGGTGTTATCTGGTTGTGAATAAGCTGAAGATTGATGAGAGGAAGGATTGATTGGGGATGTTTAAGACGTAGATGTTTAATAGGGTGTATTGTCTTGGTCAGATTAGTATGTTGACAAATTGGTATCTTCCCTCTGGATCTGCGATATAGTTTAGGAATCGATAGTTTAGTGATTTGTGGAGGAGAACAATTGAGTATTGGTTGTAGCGAACCTTTATGTTGTAGAGTTTGGGGTATGTTAGGTGGCACTTCTGGTGAGTTGTAGAATAGGAGGGATCCTTCGTAGTTGATTCTTAATTTTGCTGGATATAGTTGGGCAAATTTTATGTCGTATATTTTCTTGCAGATGGGTGATACGGTATTTGAGAAGTCTTGGATCATGAGTATTTTTTTTGCCTTTGTAGTTGAGTTCTTGGGTGTTCCTGTATGCTAGAGAAGTTTTTGTTTAATTTGATAGTTAAGTGATTTTAGGATAATAGAGTGAATTCACAGAATAGACCAATCTGAAATGAATGGGGAGCTTTGTAATTTTAGTTCTGGGAGAAGCCAGTTGTTGAAGTGTGCTATGTTGGATTCTTTGGTGTCTTCTGGGACACCTATGAATCTAATGTTATTTCTATGGCTTCAGTTTTCTAGATCGTCTATTCGGTCTAGTAGTGTTTGAATTGTCTGGTGTTGTACTGTGTGTAAGAGTGAAAAGAGGAGATTCACTGATTGCAGGTGATGGTAGTGAAAACTACCTATTTATTGCACATGACATGTTTCGGATTAAAAACCCTTTATCAAATGACACTGTGACAAATTGTGTCGATTTCATCTTAGTAGAGATTTTTTGTTCTATCTCGTTAATTTGTTTTGAGCGGTTTAATTGTGTCAGTGAGGTTTGAATGGCTTCTTTTATGCTGGCCAGTTTTTCGTCCAGTAGTGGCGTGAGGATATTTGCTATCTTTTGAGCTTGTAGCTTTGTGTGCTGTGTGCTTTTGCACTGTTGTTGGTTGCTGGGTGTCTCGCTGTGTGGGGGTTCCAGTGCTTGATTCTGTGTTTATTGGGTATTTGTGGGTTCTATGTTGGTTGAGTAGTCTTGTCTTTGGTCAGCTTTGTTTTTTTATGGCTTTGTTTTCCCACATACTTTTCCATTTTGTTGGTAGTGCCTATGTTTCTATGTTGGTTGAGGTTGTTGTGTTTTCTCTTTTTTTTTTTTTTTTTTTTTCCCCCTTCTTTTCTCTTCTCTTCCTCTTCCCCATCTCCTGTATGTGGTGCGCAGAGGGTGTCGTCTTTTCAATTGAATTATGTTTGTTTCTCTGTGTTAGAGTATGTTGGTACACTGACATAAACAGTTTAGATCATTAATACTTATGAGAACATTAATACATTGTATGCAATCAGTAATACTTGTATCAAACAAAATAAATAAAAATAAAAAACACAAGAAGAAAAAAAGAAACAAGGCTATTTGATATAGCTTATTGGAGGACAGAGAGTGTTATGTGGTAGAGATTAGAGTGAGTAGTAGGCAATCGGATATTTGAATTAAAGCACTTTAATGGCAAAGTTATTCACAATGGGTATCTCTCATCCTCCTTCTCCATTATGGTCAATCTTTTGGTTTTTGTAGCTGTGTTCACAGTTTTTGTTAAGCAAAAGGGCGGGGGTGGGAGTACCTCTTTCTTGTGTTTAGCCAGTGATTTGGGGGTTTTGTTTGTTGTTTTGGCAAGATGTCTGGGTCATGTGGTTTGTGCTTTTTCCCGGTGTGGTTGTCTGGTCCGGTGCTGTGCTATTCCAGTGGTCAAGTGGTCAGTGAAGGAGGGTGGGTTTCGGTTTTGGGCATTCTGTCCAATGCCCGATGTACTCACTGTTGGTGCCCTGTGCTGGTATCAGGAAGCTGTTGACTGAGGCTGTGACGAGTGGGCTGCAGTGCTAGTGAAGCCGGTGGTTTGCCTCTGTTGTCATTGTTTCCTTCTCCTCCGCTGGCACTTCGGTGTTCTGTGCATTCCCAATCTGGTGGTTTCAGTGATCAGGTGACTGCTCGGCAGGAGGGGTGGCTGTCAGTGTTGGGCCTTCCAGCCAGTGCACTCACTTTCCTTCGGTGTCTTTGGCAACAGTATCTGGAATCAGCTGATCTGGTCCTTGGCTGGTGGACTGCAGTGCTGGCAAGGTCAAGGGGTTGGTGGGTCTGTCTTGCTAGCGCTGTTGCTCTTTTTCCTCCTCTGGGTCTGGATTTCTCAAGGCCTCTGGGGGACAGCAGACCTTGTGGCTGTGCAGTGTGGAGCTTTAGCACACGCTGTATCTGTTGCGTGTCAGCTTCCCGGGTGATTATTCTAGTTAGTGTTAGTTAGCTCCTCTGGGTTTTATACTTTTGATTTCCACTTTGTGTGGAGTTTTTCATTTTTTGTTGTTCTTTTTCCTTGGATGTTGGAGGAGCTGATTAAAAGTGCTGCTATTTTCAAAGCCCTACTCCTGGAAGTCATTAGTAGCCTTTTTATTTATCAAGGAATGCTTACAACTATGCATATATTTAAGCTATTTATTTATAGTACAGCTGGTAGGTGTAGAAAAACTCCCTTTCAGAGTGCTCTGAATATTTTACAGTAAGCAGTAAACTGAAGTAAGTGGTATCAAGTAAAAACCTTCTTTCCCTTAAGGGAATTGGTTAGTCTCATTAGTAGTATGTTTATCCCATGCTTGTTTTTCATACTAATACTTTGTTCTTTAGTAAGGGTTATTTTATTGTTCTGTAATTACTGTAAAAGAAGGTTTCCTGGAAATATTCCCTTGACTATTATCGGGCCCCTAGAGGATCAACTATATTGGTATGTTCAGGAAATCAGATAGAATATGCTTCCTCTATCTTACCAAAGCGGTCCATTTGCTCATAACTCAACTTCTGCTAAATGTATTATTTAAAATCATAGAAAAATTAAATATGAAACTTTGTTCTCAAAAATTCCTCATTTCTTACCCAAAGCATATTTCCCATACATAGAATTGTATGAATTTATATCTGCATGTAACATCAGGTAGACGTGTGTTTTAAGAATATACTATTAGAGCAAGTTGTCAGTTGCAGGTTACCATGTTTAAATAGGCACTAATGAAATAAATGTTTTGTGTGTGTGTGTGTATATGTATATGTGTGTGTGTGTGTATATATGTATGTATGTATGTATGTATGTATGTATGTATATATATATATATACACCTTTAAGTAGCATTTCTCTCTGTCACCTTCCCTGTTAACTTGTCTTTTCTTTCCTGGGTTGAGTGATGATGATTGACATTATAGCTCCTACAATAAGATCCCGTCTAGATCGAGATTTAAGAGATCTGATTGGAGGAGCTATAATGTCCATCGTTATTTAGCCCCACCCACCTGACACTCGAGAAAGAAAAGGCAGGCTGACAGGGACGATGACAGAGAAATGCTATTTAAAGGTACATTTTTTAAAATACATAAATATTACAAAAATGTTTATTTTATTAGTAGAAGCTAAATTAGTATTACTTTTGAGGTGACAGGTGCACTTTAAGCAAGGTTTTTTTTCTATGTCTTTTAAATAAATTAGTTGTTATGCCTCTTTTCATATAATCAATTGTTTGGCTTTAGAAACTTGAATGCAAAATTTCCTGAAAATAAAAATGTCTTTGTGTACATGAGTGCTTTCATACATGTATGCCCCTGTGGGTCTCGACCCCTTTCACAACGCTTTCACATGGGTCTCCTACGACCATTGGAACATGCCGCTCCTGTCTACAGGAAGTTCACCCACATACAGATACATCTGATGAAGTGACATCATCGCAGGGGTCGCAGCTCAAGATAGGTTGAGAACCGCAGGTCTAGAAGCCCATAGCAACCAAGTCAGCAGTTAGCATTCACTGGTATATGGGAGCTAGATTTATGAAAGCCAACATTTGTTTGGTTGCTATAGTTTTAGACTTATGTAAATTCTGCCCCGTTCATGAATTCCCCTGTTCGTGTGGTTCCTACTTCGGTACATGTACTGTAGCTTTCATTTTGCTACTACTTGCTTCTATTTAACATTAATCAACCTTGAGCAATGGGATGTGTTTGGGCAGTAAGGCCCTAGCTTAGCTTTTCCAGATAATGTATGTGGGTATTAGAATTCCCATCATCCAAAGCTAGTTGAACAACGGGAAGAGGATGTTCATTTTCTCAGATATGGCAATTTTATTTGAATGCTGTCTTGTATCTAATGCAACAGCTTTCCTGCACTTTACAGACTTTATTCTGACTTTAAACACATGGAGGTTATGTGACTTTGCCCTGCAGTGGTTGCAGGTTTTAAATACACATTTTACACATTGTCTTTTCTTTTATTGTCCAACATTTGTACACCACCTTGCTTTAATACATTTGAAAATTATTTTTATCTCTTAGGAACTACATTTTCTTCTTAAAGTGGACTTGTTAGGTCCACTTTAAACACAACTTTGCATTTGGATCTATAAAGTGCAGCTGCTTCCTTTTAGAGATCTCTACCAATCAGGCTGTTTTGAACTTACATCAACAGCAATATCCAAAACTAAAACATTAAACCCATATTAACAATGCTGTGTTATATTGTCACCATTAATGACTGTTAATATCAAATGGCTGTTTGAATAATACATAATAACAGAGATGTCAATATCAATTCAAAGATCCCTGTGGAGGGAAATTTCTTTCAACTGACGTTGCTAGGAACATTTTCACATTACCCTTTAGGATATGTTTCTTTCTGTTATCAACAGTGCAGAATGCAGATAAGGGTGGTTTCCATAGTTCATTTATTCCACACTTATATGAAATATCCACACCCCCTATGCTCGTGGAGGAAGTGTATGTTCTAAAAAGAATGCTGCCTTATATATGTTGCATTAGTGGCTTGTTGATGATAAAAAAAAATATGACTAACCTACATTCTTTTTGATTATCATGTTAAAGTTGGGTACACACTACCTGATTTTCAGCTGAGTTTGGGTGGGCTTCATATACCTATATACTTACCATTATCAATGTTTTCTCTAGCGCTGATCCTGCTTCTCTTTGTAGCAATCTTTTTTTCTTCATCTTCAACACTGCAATCCTCTTCCCTTCTGCTTTTTTTACATTGCCAATGTGAGCAAGCACAGAAGCAATATTATGACCTAATACTGCTTCTATGCTTGCTCACATCAGTGATGTTGAAGAGGAGGCATGAATCACTCCTTGATTGATGAGTGTTTTAGTTTTACTTTAAATATTTGTTTATGTCTATGCAATTGTGATGTTTAAACATCACTCTCCATATTTCCTTATATTGTTCCCAAATACCCTTTTCTTCTTCTATATACCGTAAATATACTGTACATGTCCAATTTGCCACTTCTACATTTTATTTCTTCTGTAATACAAATTTATTCTCCAGTGTCTGTTTCCTTGTGAACATGAAACAGAAATGGTTCTTCCTCATGAAATTCATTGTTTATTAAAGGGTAATTTTTCGATTTTGTATACTGCATCTCTTAAAGAGTTAGAAAAGTTTAAATAAAACATTATTTCTATTTGACATGTATACATATAGAAAGCCAACTTAAAGGAGAACTCTAGTCAGATTACATCTTTCTATATGCAGTACTATACCTTAGTGAGAAGTTTTTCTCCCCAGTAGAAGTGTTATAAATTAACCTGATAAAACAGCACTGGAAAATTCCTGTACCAGTCAGTTTTCCATGTAAGGGTACCCTGCCTTGGACATTTTTGCCTAATGTGTAATGTAACGTCTGCACACAAGTTAGCTTTCAGAAGTCACAGACTCTTATCTCCTGCATTTCAGGAATGTAAACAAAGCGTGTCTGAGGCTAAAAGGTCAGCACACTGCTTAACCAATGACAGTCAGGCAGCTTTTTTCTTCTCATGTTTAGCAGTTATATCAGAGGCAGTAGAGTACCGTGTTAGCCATAGATATAAGCAGAGACAAATAGAGTATAGCTGATACCTTTTATTGGGTAACGGAATTGATGGTAAATTCAAGCTTTCCAGACTACTTAGGTCATGCCTGAAGAAGAGACCCAAGTAGTCTGGAAATCTTGCATTTACCATCTATTCCTTTAGTCCACGGGTCGGCAAACTTTATTCAGGAGGGAGCCATTTCACTCCCTCCTCCGGCGGCGATAACCATCTTCTGAGCCGCCGGAGGAGGGAGGCGTGCCCTCTCCCGACCCCATGACCACAACAGCCAATCAGAAGAGCCGTCGGCGGTCATGGGCGGGGCTTGGGTGTGGCTTCGGCAGTGCAGCCCGAGCCACAACAAGGCGGCTAAAGAGCCGCACTTTGCCGACCACTGCTTTAGTCAATAACAGGTATCACCAATACTCTACTTGACTCTGCAGTTATTTTCGCACACATTTCCTGGTGCAGGAGTTTATCAGTGCTGTGTTATAAATCATTCTGTTTCACATGAAACATCTTTTGGGGAGAAACTCTTCTCACTGTGGTATAGTACTGCATATGTAAAGATGTAAGCTGACTATAGTTCTCCTTTAAACTTTAATATGTAATAACGATTTTGGGATCAGTAGTAATTACCTCTTGTTTGAACAGCCCTGCTCCTCCTCCCATTCTGTGTACAGGTTCTTCCTGTACACATTGTGTTCCAAATTATTATGCAAACTGGATTTAAGTGACATAAAGTTAAAAATTTTTTGTTTTTCCATTAAACTCATAGATGGCATTGTGTCTCAGGGCTCTCTGGATCACTATAATTAATCTCAGACACCTGTGATAATCAGTTTGCCAGGTGAGCTCAATTAAAGGAAAACTGCTTAAGAAGGATTTTCCACATTATTAAGCAGGCCACAGGTTTCAAGCAATATGGGAAATAGAAAGGATCTCTCTGCTTCCGAAAAGCATCAAATAGTGCAGTTCCTTGGAGAAGGTATGAAAACATTAGATATTTCACGAAAACTGAAGCGTGATCATCGTACAGTGAAGAGATTTGTGGCTGATTCAGAGCACAGACGGGTTTGTGCAGATAAAGGCATAATGGGGAAGGTTTCTGCCAGACAAATTCATCTGACAAATTCAATTCAAGAGAGCAGCTGCTAAAATGCCATTACATAGCAGCAAACAGTTATTTGAAGCTGCTTGTGCCTCTGGAATCTCAGGAACCTCAAGGTGTAGGATCCTCCAGAGGCTTGCAGTTGTGCATAAGCCTACTATTCGGCCATCCCTAACCACTGCTAAAGAGCAGTGGGCCCAGACATACATGAAGACTAATTTTCAAACAGTCTTGTTTACTGATTAATG
>WMED01003915.1:0-21448 GCA_019650415.1 Pipa parva
GAATTGGTCGCGAATTCGCCACTTCCCAGACTTTTGTCTATAAGCGAACACTGGGAAGTATAGAATAGATGCGAATTCACACCGTAACGCGACAATTCGGACTTTGATGAATTAGCCCCTTAATGTGCATAATTCACTGTGAAAAAGGATATGCTTCCATCAGTCCTTCAAACTACAGCTATAAGAAATCTCTGACAGCTGAAGGTCATCCATTGCTGATTGAGATGACAGGAAAGCATTATTCCTGCTTAATTTAATATGTATAATATGGCAAACAGGGCTGGACGGTGACTACAAAGCAGTTTTGGTATAAATACCCAGAAGCCGATTTTTTTAGCACTATGCTAGATATGTTTTTACATACAGGGCTGAGCATCACTGAATAGTGATGCTATAGTTGCATATATGGAAAGGGATGCAAAAGGGACGCATTTATCAAAGCGCAAACTGTTGCATAAACACATCAATTCACAGCATTGTAGCACTGTGCTAACGTTTCATGTTCAGGAATCATTGCTATTGTTTACAGAGAATTTGCTCACAGTTTGAGATATTATCCAGCCATGTATTTAGTGACAGTTTGTCACAGTTTACTGGCATGAATATGCAGAGTTGACTTTGCAAAATAAAAAGGGGTAAATTTGGGAGATGACGGCAGGATTTCTTCTACTATTTGCAAAATTTCATTCAAAAGGTTTAATAAATGTGGCGTGCCCATGAACTACGTCTACCATTAATATGAATATAAAAATGATTGTTGTAAGTTATGTGACTATTCTCAATGACGGTGACTATTATTATATTAATATATGCATATTGGTAGTGTGTAAAAAATGAATATAGAAAGATATAGTTCTAGTATCAAGTATCTAGTGACAAATTCACTAAATACTATGGGCAGTGCGGTGGCTATGGGCAGTGGGGTGGCTTGGTGGTTAGTACTACTGCCTTGCAGCACTGAGTGTATAGAAAGATATAGTTCTAGTATCAAGTATCTAGTGACAAATTCACTACATACAGGCAGTGCAGTCCTGCAACACCAAGCCCAGAGCTCAACTCCACCCCAGACCCCATCTGCATGGAGTTTATATGCTCTCCCCACACCTGAATGGGCTTCCCCCAGGCACCCCAGCCTCCCCCCACAATCCAAAAACATACATCTGTGTGTGACTGAATAAGGAAACTAGATTATAAGCTCCACGGGGCAGGGATTCAAGTGAATGATGAATCTCTTTAAAGCACTGTGTAATATAGTAGCACTGTATAAATGAATAAATACATACATACCAATGCTACTATTTGCCACACTATGCTAAGAAAATATGCAACAATTCACTCCATCGCCACAACAATACATCAGTGAATATGCACAATTAACATTGCCATTAAACACTGATTGGTTGCAGCCTCGTGTTAACTCTCACTTTTACTTTCTTTTGTGAAGAGAGGGACAAGGGAAGCTGATTGTGAAGGTCCAAACCAACACCCAGAGGCCCAGACTGCAGGAACCTAGACTTCTTTTACCATAGAGTCAATCACTATATCATATTAGAAATGCAGATGGTCGGCCCCTACCATCACCCTGGGTATGGACTGCTGCCCATGTTTGGAGGATGTATCACTGACATGGAAACACATACATAGCTCTCTGCCGGACTGGAAGTGTGTGGCTTTGTGGGAAGGGACTGCTTGTGGGTTTGGATCGGACTAAAAGGCGACTGCTTTGTGTTTGGAAAGAAACAGGTTGAGAGCTGATCCAGCACTTTTTCTCATATTCCTTCTGCGTACTTCTCTTTCACATGCTCTCTAATGCACATTTATTTTCCAGTTCCCTGGCTCATTTCTTTTATTTTTTTATTGCTGTGCAAATCGCACAGGATTTCTACTGCTTTTTGCATCAATAAAATGGTGTGTCATAGCCTAATACGTAGGCTCCGTGTTAAAGTACTGGTTCTGTCTTATTAACTGGAAATGGAAAGTGCAGTTTCACCACTATTCACTGTACAGAGGGATCTGTGGGGTTGGGGATTTCATCAGTGGAATCTGCGCATCACTTCATATTATTGGGGAGCAATGGAGAAATAACTGGGTCATTGGGGAATTCATCAACAGGAGCGATTGTTTACAGATTTCTGGTCATTTAAAGCAAACAATCAGCAGTTTGTATAGGGGAACTCGAATTCTGTAAGGCAGCCTCTGGTTGCTATGGGTTAGTAGACATCAATAAATGACTGCTCCTGAATGATACTTTCCTATTTTGATGATGCGATGCCACATCTGGTACTTTGCTGGTTTTGTGGTTTCTCATTTTCTGGTTCCCAGCACTGTAACAAACCACAGAAGACGCAGTTGACCCACTGAGTAGTGAATCTGCCAGATCAGTCATGTAACCGTCTCTAATTACAGATATGTGTTTTTAAAGGGAACATATTCCCCTGGTAGATCCGCTGGTTTTATAATAATAAGGAGATGTTGCAGTTAATTTCGTGTCAAAACGTTAATCTGCTTCATGCAATAAATAGCCAAAAATGTATGAATTTTTGATAAGAGATAAAATCTGTCACTTAGGGAGTTATTCACTAAGGTGCAAATTCGACTGTTGAATTCTGAACACATATTCCCACAGCAAATTAACGACCACGACAATTTGCCCATTGTAAAGCTGCGACAGTGACAATTTTTAAAGTTGCTATTGCATCAATTTTCCATAGTAAAGTTGTGACTGCCACAATATTCTCATTATAAAGACGCGACTTCGATAGTAGCAGTCTATTGGCAAATTCACAGCTAGATGCAACAATTCGGACTTTAGTGAATAACCCCCTTAATTCTGTCTGCTGCTAATACTTGAATAATTGTGATGGTTGAGTCCTATTTTTTAAAGGCTTATTATCTAGCATAGTGGATATGGATATAGATATTACAAGCACCACATTAACCTTTAACAGTCCAACGTTCCCAATCTGGGAACATGTATTAAATAATTTATTATATTATTACATTATTAATTTATTATTTATTACATGTACCCAAACTGGGAACGTTGGACTGTTAAAGGTTAAAACAGCTGTAATATTAAGAAATTCATTATTTTTTCTGACTTCTGCATCTGGAGTCCTTAGTCAATGGGCGACTTCTATTAATGATGGTGTAAAAGTAGCTTTCGTTCTCTAACTTATGTTAAACTGATTTGTTGCTTGTTATTTACAATGCGTCACTACATTAGTGCGTTTGAACCTATGTTGGTAAAGGTTTTTCCTGCTGTGAAATATTTCACAGCAGCCAAAGACCTTCATGTTAAAGGCCCATGATGAAACATTTTCTGCCCAGTCCGTATATCAATGTAGTCCATTTCCAATAAATGGGAACTAAACTGCGTTAAAATATCATTACTAGATAGGGCTTTCTGGGGCACTTTATGACTAGACTGGGTTTGTTTATCTTAACACATGAAATAATGAAAATAATGAAAATCAAGAAATCAACTTTAAAGATAACATTATTACCAGTACTATGTAGGGGGCACTGCCATTTCAATCCAAATGTGATTTATTATTTTTTTATGTTTTTACTGGTTCTTTTAAAAAGGCATTTTATTTCAACCTATGGCTGCCAGATCATACCCTTTAAACTTAAACCATATAAAATTCATGTCGTGGTTAGTTATCAGTTAGGTCGCATGGTGCACGTCTATTTAAAAACTATTGCAGTCTGTAATAATTATCTTGGTAATAATCGGCACTGAGGAATTTGGATTTCATGCGTGATAAAATGCACCTGTCACCTTACCTGATTGATCCTATAGCATACAGACTTCATATGTCTTTGGGTTTAAAGACAGAGTAGGTGAAATCCCTAACAAAGAAAAAAAAAAACCATTTTAGCACAGCTCTGCCATGTTGTTTCAAATGCATCTATAAACGTTGGGAGGTAGGACTGAAAATTCTACACAGCTAATTAGAACTCCATACATGCCAATTGTGCTTGTAAGGTAAGAGGCCTAATGCAATACAGATTTTAGCACAATCTCATATATTGCATATTCTTAATGACTTCTTCTTTAAATGTGAAATGTGTTGTATGCTGCTTCCAGAGTGTTTTGCATTAGCCAAAAGAAGTTTTGGATTAAACATTTGTGCTCTTTCAAACCTTAACAGACAGGAGATAAAAAAAGTAGCTGCACAGACCAGCTGTATTATGCTTCCTACAAGATGTGCCCTTTGATTTTCATGTGTCAGTATTACATTAAAGCCTGACTTTCACATGCCAAAAAGAGAATTGGTAAATAAGCTCAGAAAAAAATTCATCTATGTAGTGCATCATTTCATTTCTTAATTTTTTTTATATTATGCAACACTTTACAGAGGTTTCTCCTTCACGTCAGTCCCTGCCCCATGGAGCTTACAATCTAGTTTGCCTGTTCAGTCTCACACATACTGTATGTTTTTGGATTGTGGGAGGAAACCCATGCAAGTGCGGGGAGAACATACAAACTCCATGCAGATGAAGTACAGGATGGAATTGAACCCAGAACCCACCACTGAGCCATTGTGGATTAATTAATATAGTTGAACGGTTGATGCACTGCAACTTTCTAATACTCTATCAGGGTAGTTCATCAACAGGGGCAATCGTTTACAGAGGTCTAGTAACCCATAGCAACCAATCAGCAGCCAAAATTCACTGGTATAAGGAAAGAATAATAAAAGACAACTTGTGATTGGTTGCTGTAAATTGCTAGACCTCTAGAATGTTTGTTCATGTTGATGAATTCTCCTGATGATTCATGTTGATGAATATCCTATCTAAGCTGAGAGTTTGTGCATTTGGGTAAATAAGGGCAAAATTTATTAAAGTGGCTTTTCCGACTTTAATCGGGAGAACACTTTGAAGTTTCTCCCAGTAAGTATCGTGAGATTTGCATCGTGCGATACTTACCGGAACAAACTTTTTTTAATTAAATATGTCCATGGAAAGGGTATCCATACAGTACCTTTCCATGTATATATCCAATAAAAAAAGTTTCTCACAGCAAGTATCGCACAAGTCAAATCTCGCGATACTTACCGGGAGAAACTTCAAAGCGTTCTCCCGAGTTATTAAATTCGGAAAATCGCAAACAACTTTAATAAATTTCGCTCATAATTTTCTGAGCAGTTGGACACCCGGTGGAAAACAAAGTGAACTAAAATAAAATAAATATACTCAGCACCTGCTGTCAACTGAGGTCACACAATGCCTGCCTCCTTGCATTTCCAAAACTGTTTTGCACAGAGATCCATTGAGGGAAAAGTAACAAGTGGCGTTAACATAAAAAATAGACACAAATTACTTTGCGTCCATCTATTAGCAATTTATCATTCACTTTGTGTCCATTTTGCACCAGCTGTGCCTGTTATTTTTTTTTTTTTTTTTTTTGCGAACATCAGTGTTTAAGACTTGATTTATTAAGGTTAGAACGATTTTAAATCCTGTTATAAGAAATAAAATTAACGCCTGCCTGAACCCTAGCGTTAGAGAACCAGGTACACATTTGTGTAAAAAAACATTAGCAATGCCTATTTTGCGTCCTTTTCTACACTGTTGACTTATCTATGTAAAAACGTTAGCAATTTCCGTTTGTGCCCAAACGTTAGCAATTTCCGTTTGTGCCCAAACGTTAGCAATTTCCGTTTGTGCCCAAACGTTAGCAATTTCCGTTTGTGCATGGATATTGCTAACATTTGGACACAAATGGGAATTGCTAACGTTTTTTACACAAACCAATAATTTGTGTTAAGAAAAAAAAGGACGCAAATTGTTGACATTTTTATGCAAACATCGAAGTTATCATTATGTGCACTTTTAATGGTAAATAGCTGTTATTTTTTAGCTCTTATTTTTATCATTACGATAATGCCACTTGATACATTTTCCCCATTGTCTTTAATATATATACTTTCTTTTTACTGCCTCCCCCCCTTGTGGTCTGAAACCCAAGGATAAGCCACACACACAGCACACTCTCTCTCACACACACACATACACACACAGACCCTTCCGTCTTGTGTTTATAGGGGTACAATTGGGAATTATGTGCCTTCTGCATCTGTAATTAGAGGGAGGGACAGGACGCAAGGGCTTAGGCGTAAGTGATGTTTCTTGGATGAACATAGACAGTTGAGAAGAGGAATTCTCAAATGAATGGGAAGAATAGAAAAGACGACAGTTGTATAGATTAGATCGTCTACAAACCACTGAATCTCCAAGGAGGCAAGACAAAAAGGAAATGTTTATGGCATCTGTAAAGTTTTGCTGATGATGAATCCTTATACATGATGGGTGTAGCTAATCTGTTGGATGCTCAGGTAGTGTTACATTTAAGGTTTCATCCTCTGCTGTCATGGGATGCTGGGAAATGAAAGTTCACTCATGGCCAGAGAACAAGATGTATACTTCATCTATGGGGATGAATTACACATTGATTTGCATTTCAATAAGTTCTTTTCTTATGACCATTATATTTGCTGCTGTATAGTTTGTTGTCCCAGATGATACAATCTAGGCTACTGGTACAACTTTGACTGGTTTAGGTGGTTCAAACATATTATTGATTAGTTAAGGTGGGTTACTGGCCATGTGTAAATTTGTAATCTATGCTGCTATGTACTATTTGGCATATTTTAAAGCACAGTCTCTTTAAGCACATGTGATAAAACACCTCACTGTGCATTTTATTATGCTATCTTTTAGGCCTGTACAACTTTGGAGGGATTTCTTGTCCCTTTTTTGAGTGTAAGGGGTAAATTATAATGGCTAATCTAAAGCTTCTGTCTACTAGATCTGAGCCAAGTTTTCCCCTGTGTTAATGTGGTTAACAGTTATTTAGAGAAGAAATTGTCTAAGAAAGTAGGAAAATTTGCCAGTTTGATTGCTCCAGCGTTTTTTCACCATGCGCTTTTATTTAAATATGCCAGAGGAAAATTCACTGTGTGAACCCAGCATTAGGTCTCAGATCAACATATATCAAATGGCCCTTTGTCAACATCAGCAACCCACTGTTCTACAATGCAGTGGCTAAATGAAGGCTTTGTGTGCAACTGCTAATTAAGCAGCAACTCCTGCAAATGTAGCCTTCTTATTGTGGCATTCGTTATCAACTAAGCCTCTAGGATTCAGTCACTGCTAGTCGTAGAAGTTTGAATCTTTTCTTATTGTTTTCAGATTTTTTAGTAAGTGAATCATGTTTGTCTTCAGTCAAACAGAAAATGTAACATTTTCTGGTATATGGGGGCTTTTAGTAATCAATCTCTCTTTTTCTGTCTCTGTGGCTGTTGGAAAAGCTATGGTATTCCATAACATGCCTGTATATTTCTATATATCCGCAGAGGGAGTTGGATTCAGCTTTGCAGAAAAAGTGATTTCAGAAAAAAACAAAATTGTTAAATGGAATATGTGTTACTTGTGACTTTACTTGTTCAGGCTGGATAAAATAAATTGATAGTTGTTCTATTTCTGTGGTTGCTGCAGTCAAGTGCATATCTGTAGGTGTTGCAGAGGTCATGGCCACACTGTAGCACAAGGATGGGGGGAGGTCTCCATTGGTTACACAGAATTGTGCCTTACATCAAAGAACAAACAAAAAAATGCTCCGGTTCATGGGCAGCAAATAATCACACCTGCGGGGACTAAAGGAGATCACTAAATAAACTGACATGCTAAAGGATGTCATACATATGTAGTTTCATATCTGCATATGTGTGGCCACGGCTGGTATTAGGGGGTTGAAAACTGGCCCCCATAATCTCGTTGCCTGGCACTGACCTGACAAATATAAAGTTATATACAGTCTCACTGTCAGTTTTGTCCAGAGCCCCACTGTCTAAACCTGGCTCTGCATGTGGCATCATTCAGGGTTCATCATGACTGAGTTTATTTAACATCAGAGTAGAGCTGGGGCAAATTGGCATGTGACGTACAAAAGTTCTCTATGCTGGGACAACTTGAAGGTGTTTTCCAGAGTTCTGGAAGAATTTTCTTATGAAAAAGTTTTCATTCTCTAAATTCAGTATGTGTAGCACACTGCACTACATCCTCCATGTTTCATTAAACTTCAGGTCGTCGGCCCTCTCCCACCCAATGACACTGATGACATTTGTAGTTCAGTAGAAAAGGAGAATCACATTTTGGAGAGTAATTGGGCATTGGAAATAGTTTGATCATGTATTCATATTTTATAAGCTGCCAATCCATTTTGCAAGCACATGTCTGTCACAGTTACTACTTTATTGCAATTGCCCAAAAAGACCTGTCCTCTTCAAGATTTGAGTACAGCATATTAGTTGTTATGGTATGAGTTGGTTGGGGTTGTAGGCATTGTTGCTTTCAATATATTGTTGAACTCCAGTTCCCTGTGAAATTTAAAGGATCCTGGATGTTTTATTACAGCAACAGCTATTAAGTCCAAAAACTGTACCTCTCTAATCTATACTATTTTTAACACACTTAGTGGATCGAGGTCTGCTTGATTACAGAGCAGGGCCTTCTTCTTTCCAGAAGAAACTCTTTTAAGAACAAACAAATATACATTTCCAGAGATTGTCAGCAATAAATTGGCTTGAGCCTTTCTTTATCCACAAAAAATAGGTGCCTGAAGCAGGAATTTCTAGTTCAGCACAATGCAAGAGTTTGTGAAGAAAATGTAGTCTCCTTGGCCTTATAGAAAAAAATGGGCAAACACCAAAAGTATCCCTTACAATGGTGGGTCTCACTCCTAGTCTGTCCAAGAGGCTAATGTGGCTGGTACCATCCTCATTTTTAACATACTACCATCTTAGATACAGATTATTGATTACTATTTTGTGGTGTGTGAGAAAATGATGATATTCCTATTACATGGTTATTTATTTTTTACATTATTCCTCTGTCAATATAATATATTTAATAAAAATATAGCAGTATTCTCCTGGACCCCAAACCTCCTGTGCAGGTGAGCTGTTCCACAGGAAGGGGTCTGTAGGATCCTCCTATCCTTCCTAGTGTGGTGAAGTGGGGAATTCAAAGGTTGGGGGATCAGGACTGACCACTCCTGACCATCACATCCTAGCCAGGTAGGTGGGGATCATCACCAGGTCAGAGCAGAGATGAGGGCAATAGTATTGAGAGGAATTGATAAATATGCATTAAATAAAGAGCCAGTCTATGAACAATTCCATATACTTACTGTACAGTAGCTGTGTCAAAACCAGCATGGATAAATGTTAACCTCCGTTTATACCATGTATACGTTAGCACATACTCTTAAATGGTTAACTGGAGCAGATCAGTATCAAGATGTTTTTAGAGAGCTTTTCTGTACCACACACACAGCTGGGGGAAGAATGATGCCCTTGCTGCATTTATTTGACAAATGGGATTTATTTCTTATTAATTTGGTTATTTTGTTAAGAACTGCTTGCTTGCTGTAATCATTGGGAAAATTAATTGCGTGCAAAGGATTATGTAAGAAACAACAATTTATGCTGCTTTTCTCTGGCAACCTAAGGGTTTAGCTTGTGGAATTTAATAGATGAGTGCCATTGCGGGTTAAAATGCAGGTGGTGGAGATGGAGTTGGTCTCCAATTAGAAGGGTGGAGAGAGAGAGATCTGATAGCTTAATGGCCAGCTAACTTTGGAGACTTTGTACAATGAGGAGCTGAATTCTGTAGAACCAATTTTCTAAAGTGCTGCAAATAAATTCACTCCAAAGAATGTTATTTGTAATAATAATGAGCAAAGCACAAATTCTTGAAATGGTAACCGCTCTGCCCTGGATTTAACCACAGTCACTATCCAGTGTATCTTCCCATATGCAGACATTCTCTTTTAGCTGCTAACATATTAAACTAATCCTAGATTCATATGGTTTTCACCAGATTTCACAATAGTTGTAAGGTTTGTGAGGAGTAAGGCATCCTTTGGTTTCCGTTTAGGATAATAAAAGAAATGGGTGAACATTTGCACTCATGTTGATATCTTACAATACCATACCAGCAGGTCTCTAATCTCAAGGTTGGGGAATTTCTAGCGCAACTGTAAGAGTGGTGCTTATCAATCATTTGCAAATATCATTTGGGCACTGATGGTTGATAAAGCCCCCACTATAAAATTCCCGGCTTTGTGAGTTTGCTTGTCTATGAGTCTCTTCCCTGTGACAAATTGCCAACATCTGCCTTGTGCCTCTTGTACACATTTCATCTCTGTACATTTAACATATTTCTCTAGAAAGCAGGTTGTGGGTAATATAGTGTCTTATGTGATTATCTGACACAGTCAAATAATAGGCAGTGCTGGATCTCACAAGCTTATATGCAGAGGGTTCTTCATGCCTTAGGCCACATCTACTATCTGTCCATGCTTCACTTTGCAAATGTATGTACGTATCATTTGAATTTTAAAGCGCCACAAATTTACACAGCGCTGTACAATTTAGCAATACAAGTACAAAACAGACATGGGAAAATTGCATTAAATAATACAAGTAAAATATCACAAGGATAGTTCACTTTAAGTGCTAGGATGCAGTTGACACAAGAGGTTGAAGGTCCCCTGCCCTGCAGAGCTTACAATCTAAGTGTAAATAATTACAGACCAAAGTATGTAGTGAACTGAAGTGCTTTATCTGTGTGACACATAATTTCATGCAAAGTTAAATCACAAATGTCAGGTTCAGCATTTGAATTAAAAACAAAAAAATTCTTAAACTAGAATTTATCCCCCTGATCCTTTCTGCCTAGTTCCTGACTAGGAGAGAGATGCCCTTCAATCTGGCAGGTCTCTGGAGAGAGGGGGAAGGAGGCAAAAGCTACCAATATAGTAGAAGAATAAGAATTATATTGTGCTATATGGTTCTGGTTATTCAGGACCACATAAGGGTGCACACTTGAAACAGTAGAAACTATATTAGAATGGAGACCTGGCAGAATTCGTTCTGCCCCATCAATACCCAGTGCGCTCATGAGAAACAAAATAAGAGCATCAGCCACAACCGTTAGTTGGTCATTGATCAACTACTGTATACACTTGATGTGGGCAGGATTTAAGTATTTTGACCAATGTTAGTAACTGCAGTAGCTTCCCATACCCCAGGAGTCATGGCAATGAAAAGTTTGTTGTATGTGATGTACTTAAAATTAACAAGAAGGCATTATCTCATAGCAACTAAAAAATAATATCTAGCATCACAGAGGAAGATATTGAGAAGCCTGTGGCCGTTTTAATTATTTAAGGGACTGCCAATGAAAATGCAACTAGTAAGGAAAACCATATTCTTGCCAACTTCCATGCTTGATAAATATATCTGCCAGACGTCTTTCTTGCCTGCCATTGGCCATTGCTGCAGACTGTCAGGTAAATTGTAGTATTGAACTAAATAGCCAATCACATTCAGCCTTCTTGTGATCTACCATTGTGGGGTTCATTTGCTAATGTGTTCCACATTTGAAGATCTGGTTTGGGAAGCCAGCTTTATGTGACAGGGTCAGAGCCCCTTATTTTCTGTAAGCACACCAGGAAAAAAAACAAAACAGTTATTTAATGTATTAAGACCAGTGCATATTTGTCCTTACAAGTCTTTTGTAGTTATTTTGAGTTGTAAACACATGTGGATAAAATATAGATCTAATGTTATAATATTGTGGAATGCAGCACAGGATGTTCTTCACTCACTTCATTCTGTTTCTAAAATTCTGCCTGTAGCATTTTTGATCCGTTTTTGCACGTCACAGTTTTCTTACAATCCTGAGTGATTCATCTTGCTGTAGCTGAACTAAAATTACCAGTGCTCTAAGCTTTGTCTCCTATAGAGGATTTTACACTTATGTTATTATTTTATGAAACCCAAATTAATATGCATGAAATATATTTTTACAGTAGATTAACTTGTATACATTTCAACACTATTTATACTCAGGGCCCTTTAATCTTATAACTCACTATAACTTTTCAGGGATGAATCACCACATCCAAATGGGTACTGGTGGTCACTTGAAGATGTGGGAACCAAGGATACTTAATTAAATGCTTGAGTCACTGTAGGTCCACAACACATGTATGGGTCTCCGACTCTCTAAGCCTGCATCGCCCAACTTTGGAACTTCAAATTGGGGTGCCCTACACTACCCATAGCAGTGCCCTAACTAAAATGAGGATTTCTGCATACCCTCTTTCAATACCTACTGTTGGAGAAATAGCAGTTCTCTTCCTGAATTCTCTTCTTGTGGGGTCTACCATGCCTTATTTCCTTCAGCTCTGTAGCTAAGAAAGGCTTCTTGAGGAACTAGCAATTGGTGCCACTTGGGTTTTTTACCCTCCCAGGAGTTTTTAAGTAGGCTCTGATTTTTCCTCAGCATACTTACTCTATAGCTCTCTGTACAAAAACTGGGTCCAGAGCATCTACAAGCATTTTAAAAAAGGCACCTTTGATAGAACCTTTAACGGTTTTGCTTAAAAAAACATTGTCCTGATTATAATGTTAAATGCACCTGGATCTCATAGAATAGACACAATGCAAACTACAGTCATAAAAAATTAAGCAATAGGTCAGAGTTATAGGTGTAAAACAGAATCCTCTCCAATGCAGAGTATACAAGCTGAGAACTGGCCTTTCAAGTCAAACAACCTTCTCCAAATTTGACCGGTATCTGCAGATCCAACCCTTTAAAGAGCTGTCTGATGATCACACAAATGGACCAATGCAGGTCATCAGTGGAATTTTTTTTCTGTCATTGCTTTATATGGTAGTGGTCTCTTTAATAAAGTATGCAAAAGTGGTAACAGTACCAGGTAGAAATAAAAAGGACAATAATGGGCAATTATCGTTAGAGAAGTTTGATAAATCCCTTCCCAACACAAGGAAAACTACGTATTTCAACAGCAGCTCCTAAGGCCATGGTCCCACTAGCTGTTTTTCAGCTGAGATGGAAAAATAGTATCGTTTTCTGTGGGATTATCTATACAGGCTATTTTGTCAATAATAAGCCTAATTAAAAAAACAACACAGATCACGTAAAAACATCTAGTGTGACCTTGACCTAAGCTAATGAGACTCTCCAAAGGCAATAGATGTTCAAATGGACCAAACAAAGAAACTGGAACTACATTGTCAGCAAAGTACCCCTTCTTTTCAGTAATCTTAACATTTAAGGGATCCCATTCCTTACTGTTAACATCAAATTTTAACTTGGACATCTATAATAAAAGCAGTTCATTTCATTTTCACTGACAGCTATTGCTATTTCACCATGATGTCAGATCTAACCAAGATAAGTGTAAGAACAACTGATCAGGATTTCACATACATACATTCAAGCAATCAATTATGGTAAGCTTGGAGCTTTAGAGTAAAACACCTTTCAATGTAACTGGGAGGGACTGAGAAAATGTACTATAAATAACCAGGAATTGCACCACCCATGGATGTGGTATTTACTTGTTTTCTTTTAACGTATAAAAACATTCATACTGTCAAACATAAGTGACATCACTTTTAGTTCTTTGATCTTTTTCATTTTTGCCAGTGGCTCCTTTAATTAAAGCTGCCATCAACAAGAAGGAAATAGGGTTAAACAAGTAAACATTAAAGGACCAGTAAAACCAGAAAAAAAAATTCCCATCAGGCTTGCCAGAGCAGTTATACGAACAAACGATGGCTCCGGCACTCCAATAAAAGTAAAAACATCTCTGTACATTTCTACATAGAGGGTGCTTCATGCCTTGGTTTTATCTCACATCTTTTTGATGCTTGGATTTTAATACTAACACAATAAATTTGGATGTTTTTACTTTTATTGGAGTGCCGGAGCCATCGTTTGTTCGTGTACCATATTGGGCCTTTTCCTCCCAGGCACCCACCATTTCTATACTTCTCATTGTGGATTGAGCGATCCTCACCTGTTACCTACTTGCCAGAGCTGTTATTCCTATCCAGTACTTGTAAAAATGTCATCTTTGAAGTTGAATTCCTGATTTTTATTGGCTTGTGTCTCCTGCCCTTTATTGGTTGCAGTCAAATTGGGCTTTCTGGGGCACTTCATGAATATGTATTTATCTAAAGCTCCATAGGAAATAATATGACTTGGTGGGGAGGTTGTTTACTTAACAAATAAAAAATTACTGCAACCACAGGCAAGAGAAAAAAACTTAAATTAATGCAAATCAGGAATTCAACCTTAAAGATAACATTTTTACCAGTGGTGTTTAGGAACAACTGCCTTTGTTCCTTTAGGCCAGGTTCACACAAGCGCATTTATGTGCTTTTAGAAAAATGCGTCCCAAAAATACGCAGACAAATTCAGGCTGGGGTATATTCAGGACACCCCTTTCTATTGTACTTACCCGATACAGTGCAAACACTCCTTCTGCGTTCCTGGCTCCTCCTATCTGCACACATTCTTCGCGTTGCGTCCATACACTCAGGAAATACGCGGCATGAAGCGCTCGTGCACATTAATGCTAGTGTGGCCGGAGCAGGTAAGTACCATGGAGATTTTTCTTTTAAAGCGCAGCTTATATGCACCAGCATATTTGGACTAGTGTGAACCTGGCCTTAAAGTGGTAGTTGGGTAATAATGTCCTTTAGATCATTGATAATGTTGTTAGCAAACATAATTACTATTATTAGCAGATAAAGGATGAAGTATGAACATTAATCTTAATAACTGCGTTTGTTGAAGGATTCTTGAAGTTATAGTCCAATAGCCAGTGGAGGGTTACAGTTTGATATTTCTGGACTATAGATATTATACTGACCGGTTATTTATTCTAAAAGTAATAAAATGCACGTTTCCATATCTCTGACACGCCACTTTGCTTACAATTTATTACTGTTAAATACAAGCATGTTCACATTTTCCGTAATAATTTGGCCACAGGAGGGCACTGTTTCATTGGAGCAGATAAATCAAAGTGTAATTTCTGTCTTGGGGAAAAGGAATTGAGGGGATCACTATCATTTGACTACATTTTAATTCAGATATTAAAAAAGCTTTCTAGGCATCACAACCTATGTGAATATATGCTATTGAATATTTCAATAAAGGGATAATTAACCCATCTTTAAAAGTGAGATTATTTCCCCCCCTTTATACTCTAGTGACGTTTGTCTTGCTGTAAATGCTTTTACCACCTCTGCTAAGAATCAATTTCATTTACATTTTCACCAGTCTTGCAGTATTAGGTTTTATTTAATCATCATTTAGGTCCATGATGGGTGATTTACAGCGGGTCAGCCAGGGATAACAAGTCAGTTCCATGTTTAAAAACAACCATTTGAGCCATTACTTTACACATTCTTATAGGCAATGTAATAATGTACAGAGCTTTTAGTGTGTATATAAGTCTATATACATTTTTTTTTCTTGCATTTCCCTTTAAAAATCTGTACATGATGATGAACCCAAGGAAAGCTTTAAAAAACCCTTTTTCCAAATGTATGCTAAATGATATCATTGTAAAGGATGTATTGATCAAAGGGCAAAGCACGTTTTTCACCATGGTCTATGGTGGCCTAAATTAGCCAATTTTGTCAAGGCCGTTTTTCATTACGGCCTGTTTTTGATTTTGTCATGTTCACCTTGTACTGAAGCTTAGCAGCGGCATGTAAGGAATTATTTAATATAAATGCGGTTAGTTTGCACGTTAGGAATAAGAAGAATGTTTTTTTATTTACAAAAGCTATGGCTATATTACTGATTTTACCCGCAGTGAATTTAGGTGAAAACTGAATAAATGACCTAATTTCTGTTTAACTTTCAGCTAATGGAATGGCTCTGTCTCATTAATCGTCTTAATCGACAATACATTTCAAGAGGCGAATGGAAGTAATCACATTTGCTCATGGTCATTATCACTTTGAAACATGGAACGCGTGTGTCAGGGAATGTAAAACAGGTAGGAAATGTAGTCACTTTGCCCTGTTTGATTCCAACTTCCTGTGATACACACAGCTGTTTTTACCTGGTTAAATAGGATATAGATATTTTAGCTGCACTATTCCAGATTTGGTGCAATATATATATATATTCTACTCAGCTATAAGTATGAAATAAATAAGAAAATTCTGTAAAAACCAATTACTGATAAATAGCGCCCCCTATTGTAGTCCCCTGGGTTTTCTGATGCCCACAACGCTCTTTTTTCCTTCGCAAACCCTACAGAAGTCAGTATTTTTCTTATTTTATTTGTTCTGTTTGAAGATTGTGTGTGATTGGAAATAAAGAGCAGGAGATTGGGCATTAAAGAAGAAAGGGGAGGATATAAGAATAAGCAAAAGTGCTTTTTAGACTTGAATGGGAAATGTAATATAGTTATGAATGAATATTAGAAAAAAAAAAACATTCAAGGCAAACATTGAATTTATTTTCAAACACACAGATGAACATGTACACGCACATGTGTTTGTGCTTTAGATAGAGGGTTGCTGGTACCTATCAGAATAACAAGTGACCATGGTTTTATATTTATATTGTTGCTTGCATTACTGTGTTAAAACCATGATCTTTTTTAAAAGTAAAATATTAAGGTACAGATGCCACAGTGCTGTCATTGCATAAGTTTATCCTCTCCCATTTATTACACAGTACATGAATTTAGAGGGGAATCTTTCTCTAAATCTAACCATTACATTTAAATGGGGAAAATGTGAAATCGAAATGTTTGCATTTTGTCCGCTTCATATCAGAAATAAAGGTGCCCTACTGGCACTAGTCTAATACTACTGTTAGAATAATCTAGAATAGATGTGTTTACCTTTCTGCAAATTTAGTTCATGTACATCACAGGTTTAGCTTCGGCCAGTGGCCTAATCTAATTGATAGTGAGCAAACTGTACAAACCACATTATTAGCAGAGATTTAAAAAAAGTGTAATTGCTTACAGCATGTTTTATTATTACGTTAAATTATCAACTGCGGGTTTATTTCTAAGTGGTATGTTTTTGATCCTTTAAGATAAGAATGAATGGTAAAGCACGCAATCCACAATTTAATAATGTGCATATTTACACTGGTAAAGCACTATATTTCTAATTACCTTTTTATTATTAAACAGCCATATCCTTTAAATTAAATAACTAGAATTCCATTTCTATGTGCTTCAAGCTAATATAAGTGTTCTTCACGTCTGTTGCCGCTATAGACCCTGAAGCAGGATAGAACGCATTGACGGTGAAATGTATCTTAGATACCTAAATTTCTCTGCAAATTGCAACTGCAGCATTTTACTGTAATGTATACTGCCGATCAGTTCCCAATATAAGACCTTTCTGTGGCTATTGTTATACACCTTTAATAAAAAGATGTAACAAAGTGTTTAAGGGTAAACTCCAGTTTCCATAACCTGTAAACTAGTAAGCCAGCATTTTGTAACTGAGCGCACCCCAAACTCCATATGTTATCAGAATTTCACCTCAATATATCTATTGCTAGAAACTTAGAGATAAGGCTGAAAAAACACAAATCTGTCAAGTTCAACCTATTAAAAAATCCTTAGTTTATCCCAAAAAAGGGAAAAACAGATTTAACTCTATATCTAATAAATTCACACGCCTACCCTCTTATCTAAATATGGTGCCTTTATATTTCCTCGGTTCACTCAATAGTAAATGGATTTAATAATTTTGTTATATCATTTATCATGCATTCTAAACTCAAAGGTGCAATTTGGTCCCTGTTTTGTTTTATTAAAGGGTGCTACGACGTAATTGTCATTACACATTCAAAGTAACATTCATAAACGTTATATTTCTATTAAAAATAACAATCCCCGCTGCAAATCTGCTTGATTATAGCTCATGACACACAATGAAAAGCAGAGAAGATAACATGGCTAAAAAGAAATAAACAAACGTCTACATCTTAATAAATTTAAACACCTTTTATCGCTAGGTAAATCACTAAATATTTTTGGTGCAAGAGTGTACCATTTTAGAATAAGGTTAATCATTTCACCCTTATGTAAAACATTCTGCTTCCTGATCCCAGTATAAACTGGGAAAAAGGATTTCAACAAATATCAGGGCGCTCGCAAGCTTTCCTTCTACTGATACGTCCCATAAAAATAGCCAAAGAAGACAATATAAGCTGTTTGTTTGACATTTAGTCAATTCTACAAATCGTATCTATTACCAAAAATAGGAGCATGCTGCGGAGTGATTAATACGAATTTCTGAGGTGTTTAGATAATACCTCACTTGTTAATATTTGTTTACATATAAAATAATGACAATGGATGAAACGTAATACAGCAAAATGTTCCTTTCTGTAAACTGTTATCCATCACTTCAGCTGAGGGAGAATGTTGTACATCCAAAGGATGCAGCTCAGGAATAAAATAGATGTCACTTACAGTTAGAAGATAATGGATGTGCCCTCGAAATCTCCTGTTCCAAAGACCAGTCAGTATTTGGGTAGCAGTTAAGCCTGGCACATCTGAATTAGTGATGCAGCCTTATCTTCAGTAACTGCTACTTCTTTATGAACTGCTTGTCAGTCTACTCACAGAGGGAGGAAAATGTGGGCAAGTTAGGAATATAGGAGGGGGGCAATCAGTAAAACAAGGGTGGGGGGTCAGGGAAGCAGAAAATAAATAAGAGGATCAAGGGAAATCAACGCAGAAAAGTTGCTCCAAATGTATATAAGGGCCAGGCTAGTAGATGCTGAGTTGTGCAGAGAAGCCTGAGATGTGTTACATAGTCCTGTGCTTCCTCTGGTCTACCACTTCAAGGAATTACACTTTTCTTTGACTTTCCCTTCCCCTCCCTCTCCTAAGTATCACTCCTTCCAAGGCTGCACGGTGTGAAAGGAGGGTGGGGGTCCCCAGCAAGTGTGTCTGTGTGTGCATGTGTGGTTCAGATTCTCCTGATGAAGGAACGACAAAGGGAGGACAAGGAGAACCCATTCGAGATGGAACACAGCAGACATGACATTTTAATTAGACTTTTAAAAAAGCGCATTGACTATATAAAGCTGCTAGAGAGTATGTCATGTCACCTGCCATGGGAACAGATGTATCCTGTGCACTGACTGGTCCTACATTTCATGGTACCATACAAATGTATGCTTAAAACTATAAATTATATATGTATATATTTCTTTTTTTTCCCCCGCAGTTTGCTTACTGATTAGTATGGTATGAAATGAACTGCTCATATGCTTAAATATAAAGAGACGTATGTAAAATGAATCCTGTTTAAATATAGGGGGCTTTGTTCATTTTTTATTATATACTAGCTTACCCGTCGCGCGTTGCTGCGATATCAGAAAAAAAGGAAATTCAAGAAAACTCGTTATGAAAAAAAAAAAATCAATTTGCATTGTGTCATTTTTATTAATATTTCTTTATTTTCATCAGCAAATCATTTGGAAGTGTCATTTAAATTCTATTTATTTATTTGAGTGCTTGTGGATATACTATATTTTTGTTTTTTCTGTCTGGTGCGTATACGAATAAATCAGAAGGTTTTCCGACGGGTGAACAGGCAGTATACTGTTGTCCAGACACTTGCAGCGATTGTCCTTGTGCTTTGTTGATGGTCATTGCAAAAGCGAGTCACACCGGAAACTGCAAATGTTTGAACTCAAATGGAATATCTGTTGGGATCATTGGAATATGTGGCAACTTCCCCCTTGAATTTCCCATTCAGAATTGTAGCTTCGATGACATTGTTTTTCATATTTTTCACTGAAAGTCTTGTACCGTTGCAAAGTCGTGGTGGATATGTAACACACACACATAACACAACACATGCACACCCTCACAGACACACCCACACACACACTGACAGACATACTTCCCAAAGTTTCATGGTGATCAGATGAATAATGCATTTTTTGCTAGTTACGCCCTTACGTGAAATAGAGGGCGAAATGTACTATTCCAGAAACCTTCCCGGGAGTGTACATAACAACTACCCAACGTTTCATGCAGAACGGATGAATGGTGTAGTAATGCATAAAGGACACACACACACACACACATACATTCATTTTTATATATATAGATGATGTCATAGTTGAAATTATGCACAGAACAATCCCTTTTTGCATATTGTTTATACAAATGAGAGCATGCTTAATTACAGCATCACATTCTAGAGGTGAAGAAAAGGCTGTATTTTAAAATTATACTGTATGTTTCAGGAGATTGTATATAGGAGCCAATTAAGATAGCTGCTTCAGCTCCTCTGCAAATTCAGATATTTAGATAAGCATTTTTTAATACTCAGGGCTGTGCAGGTGGAGTTCCAGAATCCTTCACAGCAGTGGCTCTCCACCTGTGCATTGCGACCCTGGCGGGGGTCTCGAGGCCGTCCCACGGGGGTTGAGAACCGCTCCAACACCCGGAAGTGCCCGCAGGAACCCTTCTTATAAGGGTTCCTGCTGGGTGACATCGGCCGCAAACGTCACCACGTGACACATGATGTGATAACGTTTCGGCCGAACGTCACCACGTGACGCGCGTATGTGATGACGTTTCGGCCGAACGTCACCACGTGATGTGCATACATGATGATGTTTGGCTGAAACGTCATCACGCACAGCGTGGTGACGTCAGCGCCTGGGGTTGCCGGCAGGTAAAGGTTGAGAACTGCTGCTTTACAGTTATAAACTGGCCAAGAATAGATATCTTTGTATGACATCATTTTAACGGGGCTTCGTCCTGGAATAATTTGATAAAACAAATAAGTGTCCCATTACATGATTGAAGGTGATGCACGAGTTGTCTTAGGCTTAAGACATATGGGACTGTTTGGCTGACATTTCTTTTCAAGATAAAATTCTATTTAAAAAACTGCTAACACACTTTAGTCTGTAGCTAGAAGAGAATTATGGGAGTTGTAGTTTGGTAGCTGTCGGAAGGACACCGTCTGCACATTCTCAGTTCACACCAAATGCAAATACAATGAAGCAAGTTTCAGGCTATACCTTTTAATATTGAAAGATTTGTGTATTTGGATTGCCAATTTTTGATCTTTTGACAAGCTTATATAATGCTGGTTTGTGCATTCTTTACATCCACTCCTGGGATGGATTTCTGCACACAGCTTCACTCAGTCTCTAAGGAGATAGCCCACGCTTACATTAGTCGTAGTGCCTGTATCTTTAAAGTGCACCTGTCATCTCAAAACTAACACTAATTTAGGTTCTACTAATGAAATAAACATTATGTAAATATATCTGTATTTTAAAACATTTATCTTTATACAGCGTTTCTCTCTGTCATCTTCCCTGTCAGCCCGACTTTTCCTTCCTGAGTCAGGTGATGATGATTGACATTATAGCTCCTCCAATCAGATCCCTGCTAGGTTGTGATTTAAGGGATCTGATTGGAGGAGCTATAATGTCAATCATCATTTAGCCCTGTCTACACAGCACTAGGGAAAGAAAAGTCAGGCTGACAGGGAAGATGACAGAGAGAAACGCTGTATAAAGG
>WMED01003916.1:0-21447 GCA_019650415.1 Pipa parva
TGCATAATATATATAAAATGAAAGGGGATAAGAAATTACTACTCTTACCTAGTTCACATTAATCAAAAAGAATCAAAAAGAAGAGCAAAATAGAAATGATGTATGGGTAATGGTATCTTTGAAGTGAAATTCCCGATTCACTCTTTCATGGCTGCAGCTGCATTTTATTTCTTAAAGTCTCCAAACATAAATACATGATGTCCCTTACCTTCTAGCAAACAGGTACAAATCAGTCGCTCTCTTTTCTAACTACATAAGATTCCATAGATATAATTGTTTTGCCTGTGCTGAGTCACTTTATGACTTACAGGTTCTTTTTGCAATGTGCACATTAAAATAGAAGCATTAAGCAATAATAGTTCTATTCCTATTCCAAAGCTCCCTCTACTTCATGTACCCCTAATACTTTTAGGGGTTAAAGTCTACATAGTCAAAAGTTGTAACATTACTAGTTATGCTGCAGTCTAGATTGTACAACAAGGGATACACAACATGGTAAAATGATTGCCAATTATGCTTTTCATTTGTGACTGATTTACAAGTTTTGTTCAAGTTGGATAATATTGTGACATAATACCATCTCTTGTTCGGGTATGATCTATCTGATGTTCAGTGTAAATTATAATATAATCTGGCCAAGAAAACTATTGGCTAAACAGTATATCACTAGTAAAAAAAAAAAAAAACAGAATCTTGGCAAGTCATCTGTTGATATTACAAGAGCATTGAACTTAGTTCCTCATGGGAGGGGTGTATCAAAACATTGTTAGTGACTAATACCTTGTTAGAATTAATGAACCTCTTCAGCTATTTATAATTCATTTATTTCAAGCGCTGTGTAGAAATGCATTTTATAAGAATCCTTAAAGGCATTCGTTTCAATAAAGATTAATTTAGAATCAACTGCCGAATATAAAATTATTTGAAAATCTGTTCTTTATACCAGAATGAAGAGCGTTTTGTTTCTATCAATTAAAAATGGAATTAAATAAAGTGAAGGAGAACAGAGCACTAAAACAAAGTATATAAAAATGTAACTGAAGAAATCTTTTATTTATTTAACAAAAAAATATATGTTGTTATGAAGCAATGAACAGAAAAGTTTGATAGTGTGTGTGTGGAAAAATGTCAATGATGTAATATCATCACAGGATGGTATTTGTAGTATGCAGTACACCAGTATTAAAGCATTAGTTACTAGATTTTATACATTAGAATGGATTCAGCTTTATATTAGAATTCCAAGGACATAAATTGAAGCTGGACTACTGGGTTCTACTGCTACCAATAAGCAATTGTTGAGGTCTAATAGGTAAGTTTTTTGGGTAGGGTCATGTAGATAAGGCTTAGGGTTCTCTCTTTCTAAACTTCTACTAGATTGTGTACATAACACCCCTAGACTCTTTCCCTTTCTCTTTCCCTACCCAATTTGTGTCATCAAGTTCCAACCGTTACTGGTCCTGTGTCCAGGGGATTGATCCTATGAGTCACTGAACCACTAATGTTGTCAAGGATGATGGGGTTTATTCACTTAGGTGCGAATTCGACTGTTGAATTTGCAAACAGTGGATTCCCATAGCAAATCCAGTACAATCTCCCCATTGTAAAGTCTCAACAATTTTTTAATGTTAAGATTGTGACAATTTTCCCATAATAAAGTCATGACTGCGACAGTAGCAGCCTATGGTGACTGTCTTTATCTGGTGGATTCGCACCTATACGCAACAATTTGGACTTTAGTGAATAATCCCCCTGATATTGTGTCCATACTGAGAACTGCGTGTTGATTTTTATTGTTTGATAATGATCTGTGTACTTCTAAAAGGAAAATGACTAATATCCAAGTGAAATTCATCTGTTCTTCTTAAGCCTTTCTGAAAGGATAACTTAATAGGAAATTATACTGCTGTGAAGGTACTGTGCCTCCAACAGCCAATAACTAAGGATCTAGTAACTAAGCTAATGAGCCTTCCAGTGCAGCATGGTGTTTCTAATATGGCAGCTGTAACTCTGGTGATGTGCATGTGGAGGGTGCCATGTGGGCGGGACTAAATTATGATTATAACTCCTCCAATCAGATCCCTGCTAGATCGAGATTTAAGGGATCTGATTGAAGGAGCTATAATGTCAATCATCATTTAGCCCTGCCCACCCAACTTGGGAAAGTGAAAAGTCCGGCTGTCAGGGAAGATGACTGAGAGAAACGCTGTATAAAGATCCATTTTTTAAATATATTTACAAAAACGTTTATTTCATTAGTAGAACCTAATTTAGTATTAGAGTTTTGAGTGACAGGTGCACTTTAATAACTTTTTGCGTAGACATCCAGTGTTCATGTTGGTAAAATGTTCCTGAAGCTGGTTGTAAAGTAAAATGAATGAACTGATACAGCTCATCAGTATGGACATGCAGTACCTGGTACAATAAATTAATTAGCTCAGCAAAGACAATTTTAGTATTAATAAAAATAATTTAAAAAAAAGAATCATGTTATATGGAGATAGATACCCTGAATGAAACATTGCTTCCAACAGTAATATGTATTCATGAGCATTATTATCTCAGTTTGTATTAAACTAAGCTTTCTACTGTAAGTTAAGGTATAACCAAAGGTGAAGGTTACACCAAAGCTGATACTTGCTGCACATCAAGGTTGCAGAGAGGCTAAAGAATCCTAGCATGAGTTTCTTCACATTCTAGCCTCAACTAGGCGTTCCCGGTTTCTTTTCCTTTTTGAATATGCGCCTCGGTGCAGAAGCAACACAAAAATCTCTTTGCTGACAAGATTTACATTCTATGTACGTAGCCATCAAAGTATTTCTTAGGGCATAAAATACTGTAAGTCCCTGTGTAATAAAGAAACCCCCAAAGAACTCCCAATTTAGTACCAAGTCAATCAGGCTTGCTCTAAAATAGGAGTTTAATTAGTAAAGCTACAATGGAACGTCATTAAAAATACCCTGTGGCTATGGGACAACTACAAGAAATAAGATATTTAAAGGCAGTTAATAATTAGCAGGTAATGAAGATAAGTCATTAAAGAAGAATAACTCAACAGTAAACTACCTCTAATTTTCCTGTTGACTGGAGAGCATGTATAAAACAAAGCATTACAAAAGACTGACTGGCCACCTTAGTGAGCCAATGGATGTTGGTTTTGCTTGCTGCCCACAAGTAATTATATTAGGCACTGTGTCACATGCAAGTGGCCTTGATTCCTTAAGCAGAAGCAAGTCGAACAGAAGTGATACCTTTAATTGGCTAATTGAGTAGATTGAAATTACAGAGACAAAAAAAAGGAATCATTACTATTCTACTTGTTCTGCTTATATCAATGACTAACCGGGTACAACACTGTAAAGCTCCCGTTTCTCTAAGTCACAAAGACACAGTGAAATGAAGCACCAAACAAGGAGGTTTTGAACACTTTAAACAAATGTAACTAAATAAAAATTGTGGTGAGATACCATCAAACTTAACCGAGGCATTCATCAACAAGAGCAATTGTTTACTGAGGTCTGATAACACACAGCAACCAATCAGCAGTTAGCATTTTCTGGTATTAGGAAGAAAGAATTTTAAAAAGTCATTCTTTGAGATGAAGAAGAAGGTGAAGAAAATATACGTAATATGATAAACGCCATTGACACAAAGTAACTGATGAATGGAGAAAGTTTTATCTTAGGTTTCCAGGTGGCTTCAGCCTGAGTCCAGTTTAGGAATGTTATGTTGCTGGATTCTTCAAATAGTTTTACAGAGTTTGTTCAATAAAGCTCAAGGCCTTCAAACCAAAACGGAATTACCTGCCCCACTTCTTAGAACATAATGTCAAGATGAAGTATTTACATTTTATGTAATTAATTCTATATATTTTTGAGAAACCCAAGAAAGTATTTGTTCTAGGGAGGAAGACACAATTTGATTCACAGAGGAGCCCATTAGTCCCTGTAACCCACAACTCCTTGATAAAAAAACAAAACATATTTGTGACTAATACATTTCACTATGTCTGGGTGTTTATCCATTGAGACAGTGCTGACAGTTCTGCATAACCTCTACATGTGTTCTAATAACCATAAATTACAACTAGTCAACATGATTTGACATTTTGACTGTAAGGTCATTGATAGCCACGTGTGTCAATTGCTAAGCAACTCTAGCTGAATTACATCTGCTCCAGATGGCAATATATGAATATGTCTTTAAAAATATACTATAGCTGATATTTACCAGATACATAAATACCAATAAAAGATGGAAATAGTGAATACAATGTGCAGTTGTCCACTGACTTCATGCCATCTTGTTGCCCTATACATCACGGTTGGGTATAAACAATGAGCCTCATTGACTAAAGGATGAATTCACCTGTCAAATTCACCTTACTACACATCGAGTCGCATCACCAAATAGTTGCAGATTCACTTCTCAGTATTGACTAAGCAGCGACTAGTCTTGTCAAACAAGTGGACAATGGGAAAGTGTGGTGTAGTCAGTCTCATAGAAGTAAAATTTGAAGCCCTGCCATCAGCCCCCTAATTTGCCAGTCTGAAGTGGTAAAATCAAACAGGGGACTTTGGTGCAGTACGCCTAGTCACATTCACTCCTCTGACACACTCCTTAGTCAATAATAGGAGTGCCTGTGCCCGGGAACATGAGTTTGCTTCTATCGTAGTCAACAAAAATGATTGTGTATTCTCCACCTTGCAGAGTTTTCTCAATATACGAACATGGGGAAGTGGGGAATACATGTCAATCCAGAACTACAGTATACATGGCCTTTAGTCAATGAGGCCCAACGACTCCAGTTTGTGACATTTTCTGGAGAGATGTAATGGTTCTCTTTGGAGAAACTCTTCCGTTGTTTAGATGCCAACATCTGAGGCAGCTGCAGGCGTACCTCATATTATGTCCTCAATGTGCTGCTTGAAAGAATTCTGGAACAGTGGCTTTAAACACATTAGGTGATTTTAAAATACCAGTGTGCCATGAAAGCAATGCTGTAGGTATTTGAATGAAGCAGTAAGCTGTGTTTTGTGGCCTGGAGGCACACACCTGGCAGAAAATATATGGTGTTGTTAGGGTATTTCTACTACATCTGAACATGAGAGTTGCAAATGCTCTAGGCATGCTTACAAATCATAGCTGCTGATTATTATCATTAATTATTCATGCCTGCATTGAGTTCTGTTCTCTGCGCAACCAGGAAATAGCAAAACTGAGACCCATGCTTAGATTAATATGATTTATTTTATGTAAGTTACAATGTCTATAATTTTAGTTCATTATGTTGTCTAAAGCCTGGCAGATACGTTCTGTCTGATTCTAGTAAATAAAAATAATAAAGTTGTAGAACACCAAACTGGTTCCGTAAAGGGGAAGGTATATTGTGAATTGCTGATGTACACGCTGGTAAAGAAGTAGATGTAAAAATCAGATCATGCTTTTGAGAAGACAAATCCGGTACTTTCCGTTGGTCATTGTATGAAGTCGATGAGAATATTGCGTTGTAACTCTGCTAGAGTATTTTTGTGTGGCATATTATAATTAAAGAAGATCATTAAAGTGGTTGTCCAACGTGGAAATTCATTTTTAGTATGTCTGAGCCTTTTAATTACTTGCTTGTATTCGTTACTCTTTCATTTCAATCTCCTTGTCTCTGTGTAATTCCTTACCCGAAATATCCTAGCTACACTTGGACCCTTGGTGCCCCTTGTGGGAGCACTAGAAATCACCATCATCAAAATGTAGCTGAAGGGCATGCTTACCCAGAATTACAGAGTTTCTTCTGGTCTTGGTTCATTGCATGTGACATCATAGAAGGATATATCAGGTTATCATATCTGGTATTTTTCCCCAGGCTAAATTAACTGATGTAAGAATTCTGGAGATAGGACAAACTGAAATGTTATACTTATCCAAGAAGAGCTCATCGTATTGGCACAAAGTGATGGAGTATCATTTTCTGTGATATTTTTGGAATACCCATTGTTCCATCTGGACATTAACTCTATATTTTTGGCACTGTAAATGTAATATGGGTGGAGATATGGGTGATACGCTCTAGCATTTGATAATGCAGCTTTCCTGCCACTGTGTTATATTTAAATATTTCAGTTTGGAGTATTAGAGTGTATCAAATGATTGAACAGATTGCTGTAAGATCTATGGGGATATGCTGTATATTTAGCACATATATATGCATATGGCAGACCATGTGCTCGTAGATCCACCTTTGAATTAATCTGAATCACTAACAAACCCATGTCCACATGGAAACCAGGTTCCTATGTTTGTAAATGCATTGCCTAATGAGATTGAGTCAAACATCCCTGCAAATGCAGTTTAATAAAATATCCAATTAGAGAATCCTGACTAATCTGTAGGGTTTATTGATAAAATCCACAATGCAAAAGTGCTGTGTTTCCATCTTCAGTGGATGATAATAATAGAAAAATATATTAAATTATCAACTGGATATCAGTGAAATATCTAGAAAACATAACAGATACATGAAATAAACCGTTTGCATGACAAGGCACTGCCAGGTGAACACATTTCAAAAGCTATTTTCTCAATGCTTTCTTATGTAATTGTTCATGGCACCTTATAGTGACAATATATTAAAGCCCTAACTATTCATTGAAAGGAAAACCCTAGATTCTTGTGCTTGGCATCATTAGTTCAGGAATCCTAAATTCCTAAGGCAACTGGAGGCAACAATGTATCAGATTATTTGCATGTATATTTCTTGTTTGTTTGATTTCTTATCATACACTCACCAGAAATAATGTTGACATTTGAGGGCAAAATTTAATAAAATCAAAAATATCGATATCACAATATTTTTGCGATATCGATATTACCGATATTGGCCAATTTTTATCGATATTGTGATTTGCCGATGTCGCTGGTATCGATATCGTGATGTCAAATTGTAGCGATATTATGGATTTTTCAAAGAAATGAACAGACTAACAGAATTCAATCAAATTTCGATATCGTGATATCGGCGATATCGGTAATACGATATTGCGATATCAAAAAACAGCCGATATCCGTAATATCAATATCGCGATATCGGTTAAAATCGACGATATCGTGATATCAATATTTTCAATTTTATTAAATTTCGCTTAATGTATTTTTGTTACTGTGTTACATGTATTATAAGCTCATTTGCTATTGGTCTTCATTTCCTTGTGCTTTTTAGTATTTTTTTTACATTCTGAACTTCTCATTTACATTTATATGGTTCTCTGGTTGCTAGGGTTAGTTATCCTAGCAACTAGAGTGTGATTGTAAGTACAGAATGGAAGAAAGAGAGTAAAGGTCTCTGAACAGAAAGAAAAATAATATAAAAAAAAAAAAATTGAGCTGCAGATATATTGATTTCTAGTTACTGTGGCGTCAATGATCTCCAAATATAACAATGAAAAAAAATGGCTCAATCTCATTGTATTGTTTAAATACTCACGCTAGTGCTGATAGCTGTGCGCTCTGGAGAATGAGCAGACTCATCTTCCAAAAATTAACAAATAAAGCAAAATTTCTCCAGCCCTCCAGCTGTATTAAATCCACGTTTATTGTAACATTAAAATCAGGATCCAAAAAATAGCATGGCAGCACTTGCGCATTTCACACTGTTCAGCGCTTAGTCATAGTCAGCATGCTAATGAACAAAACAAACTTGTTATAGGGAAATTTCTTAGTTTCAATTTCTAAAATTGAAGCAAAATTGCAAACAAAAGGTCAGTTGCAATTTGTGTGAGAATTCCACCGTTTACATAATGTAATTTTAAGATGAACGTCCACCAAGAGAAATTTTGTTGTGCAACTTGTCCGAAATCAATTATGTTTTAAAGAAAACTAAAAATGTTTTTCAATATGGTCAGTGGTGGGTTGGACCTTGAAGAATTACTTACAGATTTTGGAACTACCCTGGCCTCCTGCTTGAAGATACTATTGGTTTTAAGTATTGTCCTCGCATGACAATCTGTGCATTCTTGCGTTTGTCTTTCTTCCCCATTGTTGCAATCATGCAGGAGCAGTATTGGGTGTTTATATCACTTCTGCGTATGCTTGTGTCGCTGGTGAAGGAATGAAAAAGAGGCAGAGGTTGGATTGTGAAATAATGCTGGAGATCAATAATATATTGAAGTAGAAGGTCTATTTTATCATGAATTCAAGGTACATATCCCCACAGCATACCTTGGAAAAAAACTTTAAAGGACAAATTTATTAAACTCGGAAAGACCGCTCTCGGGGGGGAATTCAGCGAAGTGAGCTCCAAAGCCTTCGGCTCACTTCGCAAATGGTATTATGCACATGCTGTTGTCCTGCGCACGGACATCAGCATGCACTAAAGGGATTCCCGTCTCGGCGAGGCAACTCTTTTGGTCTTGCCGAGACGGGAATCCCTTTAATGCGCATGCTGATGTCTGTGTGCAGGACATCAGCATGCGCATAATACCATTTGTGAAATGAGCCAAAGGCTTCGGAGCTCACTTCGCTGAATAGTGAATTACCCCCCTCGATCTTTCCAAGTTTATGACATGAGATCTCGCATGGTTCTTGTGAGATTTCAGATTTTTCGATCTCAAGTTTTTCATTCTCGATTTTTCCATAAAAACGTAGCCATACTACTAATGTAAAGTATGGGTACTTTTCCATCGAAAAACTCATGCTGTAATCTCACAGGACCACCCCAAGATCTTGTGTAATACACTCGGAAAGACCAAGGAGGTTATTCGCTAAGGTGCGAATTCGACTGTCGAATTCGCAAACAGCGGATTCCCATAGCAAATCTGCTACAATTTCCCCATTGTAAAGTGGCGACAATTTTCCCAAAATATAGTCACGACTGAGAAAATATTCTCATTATAAAGACACGACTGTGACAGTAGCGGCCTATTGCAATTGTCTTTATCTTGCGAATTTGCACCTAAACACAACAATTCAGACTTTAGTGAATAACCCCCCATTAAATAAGTATCATTTAAGAAACGAGAAGCGGTCAATCAGTAGATATTTCTGATAATTGCAGTAAGGAGCCCAAGCACAATTAAAGATACAGAACGGTCACGCACACTAAGGTGACTTTCAAGGTCTACTAACCCATAACAACAAATCACTGGTTGATGTCAATCATTTTAGCTCTAGTGAATACTAACTGTTGACTGGTTCTTATGGGTTACTAGACCTCAATAAACAACTGTCACCGCCATATAGCGAGCAGGACCTTTAGAGATATGTGTGGAAGGTTGATAAAGAAGAAAACCTATTATTTTACTTAACCGTTCCCTACGTGAAGAAAAAAATAAATAGCTTGTACCTTTTAAACACTGCCAGCAATATATCTAATACCTTCAAATCTGGTATTCCCTTCTCTTAAAATATTTATCAAGTTAGATTTCTCTGACCTTTAGTATATCATTGCTGTATGAGTAGGATCCGCTGTCATGACTCTAGTAGTGAAACATTTATCAGAGTATTAGGGGGGAATTCACCAAGCTCCGAAGTGAGACGCGTAGTGTTCGCCTCACTTCGGAAAAACTGATATGCGCATGCTGATGTCCTGCAAGCGGACATCAGCGAGCGCATTAAAGGGATTCCCCTCCTGGCGAGGAGACTCGAATGCTATGGCCGGGAGAGGAATCCCTTTATTGCGCATGCTGATGTCCGCATGCAGGACATCAGCATGCGCATTTCAGTTTTTACGAAGTGAGCCGAACACTACGCGCCTCACTTCGGAGCTTGGTGAATTCCCCCCTATTAGTGTTAATTCTATATACTACAGAATACGGGATACATGTGTCAGGAGCAGATATGGAATTTAGGAGTTAATATATTGATGATGAAACAAAAAAACATGTGACTATATACTGTCAAAAATTTAAATTAGGAGAAATATTGAAATATCTGAATATTCTATTCACTTTTATTCCCCTTTAACCTAATCACTCATTGATCATGTAAATAACTCGACCATGCTGTCCATCGCAGACAGAAATATGAGTCACTGATTAGATTGAGGCAGAAGTTTCCAGAAAGCAGTCATTTGTATTTCGATGAAATTGATATTGAATTCCGACTGGAGTAAGTTTTATTAGCCCTGTAAATAAAACAAACAAACAAACAAAAAAAGATTTACTGTCACATAAACAACAAGATACAAATAAGAAAGACTGGTAATTATTCATTAATATTTCTGAAAAAGATGACTTTTCTATGTACTGACAGTTCCCATTTAATAGGAGACCTTTGAACACATTATTATCCTTAATTATGGACTTTACACTTAAACAAAGGCTGTGTAGTCTCTCCAGTTCCAATAAATCTACCTCCTAGCAATGGACTTACAGGAGCAAACACTGCAGCCTGTTACAAACACCTGAAAGAGTTCTGGCTCAGCTTGGGATTAAACTGAGCACCTGCAGCACTCCGGGCTGTGGTTTTTACCTCTAGAATATTTGAGGTTCTGGGCTGTGAGCCTATTTTCCATGCTTGCTGTCCTTTTAACTGGTGCTGAACCTGTGGCTACACACATGCAAATCATTTTGCATAGGTTCATTCTGTTTGTTCATTACCAGGCCTATAAATATGAGGTCACTTCCCATCATGTTCGCCCAAGCTGGTTCCTGTTTTGACTTCAACATTGACCTTGACTCCTATTCTCGCTACCTGCTCTGAACTCTGGTTTTCTCTATTAAATTGTGAAGCCCTGACCCTGGCTTCATCTGACCGCTCCTATTTGTCATGCATTATCCTGACCTCATTGAGCACTGTGGGCAAGATCAGACACCTTGGTGATGACCCACTTTGATCACTAAAATCAGCCTCATGCATATAAGAATAATTCTGATCTCATGAGGTCAAAGAAGGAATAATAGAACTAAGTATAATCATATAACAGCAGATTGGGGGGGGGGGGGGGGGGGGGGTGAACAATTTGTAAACGTTAAAGACCAATAATATATTCCTTTATGAACCCAACTAATCTAAAAATAAATTGTTTCATTCCATTCTTTGACTCTTTATCATCAAACTGACAATGTAATTGATTTGGTTCCATGAGAAAATAATCTGTTAGGTTCAGGAACCACAGTGAGAAAACATGTTATATCACTAAACAAAGAGAAATCTAGGAAGTGTATAACACCCCTAGGCCTGAAGTACCCAAAGTGCTTTTATTTTAGCAAGGAAATAAACTTTAAGGTTTTTTTAATGGTATTATTTGGGAAAGATCGCTATCTTTCTTGTGAATCAGCACAGTTGTATTTCACAGATCTGACAAATGCTCACAGTTAACACCCTTGTTATTGCCAAGTGATATTTTGACATGTTAACTCCCCAATGCCTTTTTTCAGTGTTGCACTTTTACTAACACATATCGGGAGACTTCTTCTTGAACTCTGCGCTTATAATGTTTGATCAAAGTCTCGACGGTCAAAGAACTTAATCACTGACAGTCCAGGCTGAATCCGACCTATTGCACTTGCTTGAATATGAGATTTTTTTGATAATCATAACATTGAGTGCATGCCCAGGACATTAAAAAGACAATATGAATATTAGCTGAAATGAATCCAAAATATTTTACATTTTAAAGCTAAGGGATATATTCTTATCGCAGGGCTCTGATCATTATACAGTTTACTAGAAGATATAAAATGTACTCTTCTAATCCCACAATCAACGCATGGTATGGACGAAGGCCAGTATCACCCTGTGCCAAGTAGTGCATGATAAATCTTCTCCTTATCTGAAAGTAGCAGTTGTACCATTACTATTATTTGGTATTAGATATCAGAGAGGGAGTAAGCTGGTTCCCACTAGCATCCAACTCCATTGATTGTAACAAATCTCGCTAGGAAATAAGAAATATTGCCAGACCTTTAGAGGAACTTCCAACTATAAAACAAATGATGCAATTTTTTAATTTATTCTTAATTAATACAAACAATTGACATAAGCAGGGCCGGTTTTAGCTATGGACGGTGTGGGCGACAGCCCAGGGCGCAATTTATTTGAGGGCGTACGAGCGCTATCCAAAAATAGAGAAACTCAAAACATAACTTCCTGATGTTGGTGGTCCGGGGGGCAAGGGGTGGTTCGCTCATGGTGTAAATCTAGCCAGATCTGCCTCTGGACATAAGCAAGTCTCTTGGCTTTTTACGTTAAACCAATGACTTAATTAGAATCCAGTCTGGCATAACAAAAATATATAAATCGGTCACCAAAAGCTGTAGGTATTTTATCTACTAAGCAAACACTATTCAGAAGCACATAACCTAGCTCCTGTAGCAGATACATTTTCAATATGTAGGGGATGACAACTATTTAATTTCTCTATCCCCTACTGTAGTATATCCTACTCCTGCTTTATTTTTTGTTTTGGGAGCTTCCTCTACCATAGAAAATCCACAATTTCGATTTTATGCCCACCTCCTGATGCTTTTTGGATTCTCTCTCAAGTACAGAACTGCATAAATATAGTTGTTCCTATTGCTCACAAGGCTTAAACTTTTGGAACCCTCCATAGTGAAAACCTAAATGTGAATAGATAGTTGGATAGTTTAGGGGTTTGGGGTCAGTAAGTGATATGTTAGAATGGACAGAGCACTGTAGAGAGTTGCTGCCCAGAATGAATTGGTTGTTGCCTGTTTAGACCAGTTGATGGTCTTAAGTGAGTAGGTTAAGGATAGTCTTACTACAGGATTCCTGGTTATATAAAGCCACAGCAGATGTCCCTACAGAGCACAAAGAACCTTCATACCCTTTCTGGTTTTCATTCTGTATTTTGTCAATGCTGCCATCAAAAATACTACGTTAGGGTGTAATTACATCAATGTTCATTTGTTAATAAAACTCATAACATCAATTGTTCATTCCAGTGCACCTGCCTATAGGATATCTTATCTTGTGTTGAGAGCACTTGATACAATAACTCTCCTAAAAAGCAACTAGAAACTCACAACATTTAGAGGAAAGCTAGTCTTAAACATTATCCATGGAAGTCTATGAATAAAGCAGGCTCATGGAGTAAAGGGTTTTTTTTTTTACTTAAAGTAAGTAATTACTCAAATGCTAGTTCCCTCCTCTAAACCAAAAGCACACTTCTGTGGGTTTTCAGTCAAACCAGCCTTTCTCATGGAGACCAGAACAGCCTGTACTTTTGCTGATTGGGTATCTCAGTCCTGGCTAAATGTGACTACATTATCCAGGTAGGTACAGGGCTCAGTTACAATTTTATGTTTTGTAATAGGAGGCAAGTGAGAGAACACATTTCTCTTTTTTCAGTGAGAAACCATTGGTCATAGACAAGGACTTCATTCCCAGAGTTAAGGGTTCTCGCCCGGACAGACGTGTTGTACATGAGCACCTGTCATGCTTACTTTAAATGCTAGCTAATAATAGGCATCCCTTTCTCAATCCAATCTAGCATGTGGACTACATATAAAATGACACTTTTATAGGGGACTTACCTCCTGCTCCCAAGTATCTTAAGTAATATCAATTAACCACCAACTCATATGGTGAAAAACTTCTAGAATCTTGGGATAGTTTTATTTTTGGAAACAGAAAAATACATAAAATCTCAAAGTTTTCCATCTTTCACTACTATCCATTTTAAAGTTTTTAGTTAAATCTCAACAAGCTCATTCTAAAGCTGTCCTAGGGTGGAAATGGATCATGTATCTAGTGCCACTCCCTTGCCATGAACTGCACTTGCCGCCTACTGTATTTTCACCGAGGGCCACATCAGCCTTTTGGCTGCTTTCAAAGGGTCAATTGTAATTGAGTTAAGCAAGTTATTGAGCCTTAAAAGCTTAACTTTTAAGGAATAGTTACATTTTTACAGTTTTAGAATTACTATCAGCCCTTTGAAGGCAACTTTAAGGTTGTTCGTATTGTTAAATTCCTGGTACACCATATCATCCTCATTCACTGATCATGTTCTGAAAATAAAAACAAACCCAAAACCTCTATCCAAAGTGCTTTGATATCCTAATAGGCAGAGTCGAGTTGGGTTGGACGTTGCTAGATCATTATAGTTCTTCCAATCAGAACCCTTAAATCATGATCTAGCAGGGATCTAATTGGAGGAGCTATAATGTCAATCATCATTTAGCTCCGCCCACCCGACTTGGGAAAGAAAAGTCAGGCTGACAGGGAAGATTAGAGAGAAACGCTGTATAAAGTTACATTTTTTTTAAAAATACATATATATTTACAAAAATGTTTATTTCATTAGTAGAAACTAAATTAGTATATTAGGACGAAATTTATTAAACTCAAAAAAGCCTTTCAAGTTTAATCGGGAGAATAATTTGAAGTTTCTCGCGGTAAGTATCGCAAGATTTGCCTCGTGCGAAACTTACCATGAGAAACTTTTTTTAATTAAATATATCCATGGAAAGGGTAGCCATACAGTATAGCTACCTTTCCATGGATATCTTTAATTAAAAAAAGTTTGTCACGGCAAGTATCGCACAAGTCAAATCTCGCGATACTTACCGGGACAAACTTCAAATCATTCTCCCGAGTTATTAAACTCGGAAAAGCGCAAACGGCTTTTCCGAGTTTAATAAATTTCGCCTTCTTAGAGTTTTGAGGTGACAGGTACACTTTAAGGAAGGACATAACTGTCCCTACGTTTCCTTTTAAAGGACTGGGAAGTTCCTAAAATAGCAGCAATAATGTTGACCGGAGTTAAATGACTGGGCAGCAGTTGATTGCAGTACTATTAAACACATTTTCAGAAATCTGATGAGTTCATGGAGGTAAAAGGAAAGGTTAAGTGACTTGGAAAGATTGCCAGAAACCTGAGATTAAAGTATTATACACTCATGATTCATTTCATCCATAATATCAATTAAATTAACCAGTAGAGTCATTTATTTAATTATCCAAGTCTTGTTTGCTTTATAATACTGCATAATGAATTTCACTGCTTCTCTTGCTTCATGCAATACATTATTTGTTCAATAGGAAAAGATACATAAGATCATTGTCCATGAACCTACGGTATATTATTGTTTTTTATTATTATTAGTAGTAGTCGTATTAATATGTTTATATGGCTGCATAGGTTAGTGTTATACCTGCGATGGAGAAATGATAAAATTCACGGCACGGTGCAAAGGTGAATCCAAAGTGGTGATTTGAAGGAATACAACTTAAACCTTGTGCTAATTTAAATAACGTTAACAGGCTAAGGGAGTTATTCACTAAGGTGTGAATTCGACTGTCAAATTCGCAAACAGTGGATTCCCATAGCAAATCCGCAACAATTTCCCCATTGTCAAGTCGCGACAATTTTTTAATGTTAATTTTGCGACAATTTTTCCCATAATAAAGTCGCGACTGCGACAATATTCTCATTATAAAGATGTGACTGCGACAGTAGCAGCCTATTGCGAGTTTCTTTATCTGGCAAATTCGCACCTATACACAACAATTTGGGCTTTAGTGAATAACCCAACTGTCTTCTGACTTTGGATATTTACTAACATCTGAAAGGCATCCATAGTCAAAATAACCTGAAAATGCAACTGGTATCATTAAATTTAAATGCAGTAAAATGGTGTTTTAATCGAGTCAAAGGTGTAGGTCTTTTTCATTTAGTAGGATTTACATGGAACAGTGGAGGAAAGCAAAATATATCAGACTCCTCCGGTAGAGAAAGGTGCTAGTTACAGACAAAAACATTAATATCAAGGCCAGGCTTCCATGAGATTGAGATCTAGTTTTTTTGACCCTACATCTCCCATGCCAGGTCTATAATGATTCCTCAAGTACAATCTGGTGATAATCTAAACTCCATCACTGTTCTTTCCCATGCCATCGCCTGCTAGTTTAGTTTTTCAGTTTAGTGTGAGATCAAGAAGAAGTAGGGATTCCACTACATGAATTACAACTCACTTCCTACAAGATACTCTTTTACTCATCCTAACCTCTCTAGGAAACGTATCACTTTTCTTTCATGTAGAAAAGAGACCATTTCAGTAGCGGAAGTAAGACGTTTCCTTCAGTTGCAGTGAATGTCCTGTTGCCACATAGATTATCACAAAAGGAAAAAAGTAATAAAATACATCTTTTATTCATCTACACCTTGGAATTAGATCTTGTTCCAAAGTTTTTTCCTTGTTTACATTTTTTGTTCAGATTTACATTTGGTTTTTAAATGCCCTTAGTTTGTTTACAGTTTGCCACTGGGCAGGAAATCTTGAAGTTCCAGTGCGAAGTCCCTGCAGATCTTCACAGTTTAATGTGCTCTTGGCTGTATAAAAAATAGCTAAGGGAAGAGCTCTGTCTCTTTAAACCTTAACCTGTTTATGGAGGTTGCTCCTTAACTGACCTAGTGTCGGCCAAATTCTAATGAATCACAATTTGCTTCTGTAGAAGATGTTACGGTATATGCCCTAGGAGTACCAGTGAGAGTCAAGGTAAACGAGATGGGCAGCTCAGGCGCAACTAAGCAGTATTGACTTTAGAGAGCAAGATAGATGGTAGATACCTGTAATGATCAGGGATTACCTTGGGTGAATATGTTGGTTAAGTTGTCCTAGTTAAAGTCAAGGGTAGAGACTAGGATTTCACTGTTAGTCTCCATTATGCTTTTAATCATGCAGCCTTAAGTGGACTGTAAGTCCACCCCAACTGCTAATGTAAACACCACAATCAGTGGTGTACCTAAAATACCATGGGCCTTGGTGCAGGGTTGATATCGGGACCCCTTCCTGTGCCCCCCCCCCCACAGATAAAATAAACAGAAACCAGGGGGCGCCAGGTGCAGATGTTGCAGCAACTGCCTGAGGGGGCAGCAGTGGGGACAGCGCTGCCAGGCCTCCTGGGTGTTCAGGCATGGTGTGATCCATATTGTTACATCACTGTCCACATAGGCGTCTAGACTACAGTTGGGAAACTGGAGCTCCACCCAGGATCACAGAGGCATACGGCCTGTGAAATGTTATTTCCAACAGCTTCACTGGATGATTATCCTCTTTATATTCTTTACCTAACCATTTATTGTCAAACTGTGTTTGACAATATCCTTGTAAGCTCATTGGTTAATAACAGTTATGTAAGATCTCTGCATTATATACAATCGAGTAAAAAGCAGTTTGTAAAATCAAATCCACATTAAGTGGTTGCAGCAAGTGTCAGCTCCCAGTCAAATCAAGCTAAGTTAAAAGCCTGTAAATTGTATAGTATATTGTATGCTGTGAGCTACTAGATGTCTTCCCCCTCCCATGTGTACATAAAGTGCTTTTTTAATTGTCTATTCAAGCAAATCAATAATTCCTTACAGTTTCGTTTCCAGTTTTTTTAATTCAATATGAATTATGGATTATTCCGGCAGGGAAATATATGTAAGGATAAATACCGACGGGCACTTTTTTTTTTTTTTACTTTTTTCTCTTTTTAAATCTTGCCCTTTAAACCTGTAATTGCTCGGAAATACATGAGAGTGCTGCTAGCTCCCCATTTGGTTGTAATTGGTGGTTTATTTTATTTAAATATTTATCTAAAATTTATAAAGTGCCTTTATCTGAGTGCTTTACGGAAATAATTATACTAATTGACTCGCCGCGGTAGAACCTGCGTCTAGAATCGCATGAAATTGTTTTTTTTTTCCTTCTTCGATGATACGTTATTAAAAGCTTCTGATAAAATAAAATGATTTATAGCTTTGAAAAAAAACAAATAGGCTAATGGAAACCAAACTGTTACCAAATGATGTTTATACATTGATTCTGAGAAGGTATTCTGGGAAATCAGGATGGCTGGTGCTTCAGAATGTTAATAGTTATTATAATCTGACATAGATTTGCATATGACTACATCCCTAGGTTATTTTGGTTATTGATTGGATGGAGAAAATGTACCATAGACATCGCGAATCTGAGAAACTTGTTCTTCAGAGTAGTGGACATCCACTGACCACCCCTACCCAGTTATACTCATAATACATGGACTAATTGGATTTCCAGGCAGTGGTGTGAATTGTATTGTGGCAACATCACATGAGTGCACATAATATTTTGGGAGTGGACCACAATTTATCAGGTGCTGATACTGATGCAATAATTTACTGCTCACCAAATGAGCCACCCTCCCAGCTCACCATTCGGAGGGGATGGTACAGCAACCAGGTAGGAATATAAGGAAGATTACTGGAATTTGTCTCTGGATTTGAAAGCAAATCTCAGGGAATTCAGGACCAGTATTCAAATGTTAGCGTTTTGCCTGGTCTCACCCCTCCTTGCCAGTGCTTACTTGCCAAAGGCTTCACGCGTTGGAAGGTGTGGGTCAAGAGTTGGCAGTTGAAACATGCTCATGGGGATTCACCAATCGGGCAATAGGTCTAGTTACCCATAGTCAGGAATATGACCTACCGTCATCCTCCAGTGGTTCGGCATTTGCGTAGCATCATTCATTCACAACCGACATGTTCCTACCATCTCGGCTTTTTAAGCCAACCAGTCCTTTACGTCATCACAGAATTATAGGACTCCTTACACTGATCTTGGGTGCGACTTGGTCCATTCTCTGTTTTCAGTGTTTGACCTCAGTCTGTTTCTCAGATTTTCCTTTGCCTTCTGCTTGCCCTGACCTCTGCCTTGGATTTTGACTACGTGGTTTGCAGCCTGCCTAGACCTTCTGCCTACTACCTGCATTACGCTACTATCTCTACCCCTTCCTCCAGCTATCCTAGGGGCTGTGACCTGGAAATTTCCTTCAGCAAAGCCCATTCCTTCTTGTGGGGGTCAAAGGTGAAAACCAAGGGAATTCTTAGACTCCGCACCCTAGGACTAGCACGAGCCAAGTCCACTGTGGTTCTGTGTTACTTCCTCCTACTCCTCCCTACCATCAGCTAACACGATCCTGATACCCAGAGAAACCATCAGAAGTTGGCTTTTATATTTCTAGTTGTGCCTACTTTATGGCACTTTGCACTGTATCTGGTATTTTGCAAAGCATTTTTTTAATGTTATTTGGTGAATGCATATGCATACTTGATGCAATTTAGCACAAACCATATGTAAGTCTCTTTATCTCACCTTCTCTATGTGCTCTACACTCACAGTGGCCATTAGAAGAAGGACAGTTTTCTTTCATCTCCCTAAGGAAAGAACCACTAACTCCACTTTGCTTATTGTTTCTTGTAAAATCTAAATACTGACCCCTTCCGATACTATTCACTGGACTAAAGGAGTAAATATAACCTTCGTAAATTGTCAGACAGAAAATGCTACATGCTGGTGCATGATCTTACAACAAGGGTGCAGAGTCAATATTTAAGACCCTACTCCGAGTGCTGCTGGATGGTCTTAAATCAGAATCACAAGACTTAGCTTCTAGAACTCTGCTGTATAATGTAGGTTTTACTCAGGGCAGGTTTCAGTCAAACCAGAGCCTTGGGCATATTTAGCAACACCCTTCCTGCATTGTCCCCCCAGACTCCAAGGGTGTTCCCAGCACAGAGTTCTGTTCTCCTCAAGCCCTTCTGTTTGGGAGTTAAGGTCATCGGTGGAAGAGAGCAAAGCTGGGTAAGTTTGTAGAAGCACTGTGCAGAGTGCTGCTGGGGGCCCCATTGTAGTCAGGGGCTCCAGAATGTCTATGATTAAGTGCTGTTAAAGCATGAAACATGTAGGATTTGCAAGCTCCCATGGAGGTCTAGACCGGAGCAATTTCTATCTTTATTTTCTACAATAAAGTTGTTTTTATCTACTGGAGTGCCCGGAGAATCTTTTGTTTTCTGCCCCAGAATATTGCCAAGTTTAGCCCTCCAGTGCCAACCCCTGGTTTCACTGCTGCTAATTTCTGCACATTACATGAGACCTATAACTGGTTTGGAAGGTTATGTTGTGACATTTACAGTGCCTTACTATGTAACATTCATGTGAACTTCTTTATAACAGGGCAATGAATTTTTTTATTTTTTTTTCATTTTGTTCCCGCTGTTTAATTCTTTGCTGGCATACTCGGGGTTAGAAAAGTGCTTAATTTCCAAAATAGATTTTATCAGCGTTTGCTTGATCTGTCTTCCTACCAACTGTTTTGATTTAATGCGAATACCTTGAAATGAAAAATGACACTCACCTAGCACACAGCGGAGGATATTTTCCCAGCATGCTGGCTGTTGAACATGTTGCATTCACAACATGACATAGAATCCAACAATCACTGAGAGACTTATTAATTGAGAAAAATTATACCAAAAGACTGCATTTTTCATAATGACAGGTGGATGCCCTAATGATCAGCCCCGTCGGACACTGGTATTGTGAAACAGGATATTAACAACATCATCTTAAATAAAATAGCTCAGAGAAGCAACAGAATCCTATGAAGCAGCAGTCTCTCCCGTGGGACATCAAGGTGAACTGTCACTAAAGGTTGTAATTATAAATCTATTTTCTTGTCTTCATGAATGTGGCATTAACCAACCTTTCTTAAGGAGCTAATAAGGAGAAAACAGCGAAACACAAAATATGGTCATAAAAGGTTTTGTCTGAGCTGCCTCATCTCTGTAATATAGATAGTGCTGCATGTTATTAGTTTCTTGTGGAAGAGAAGAACTGAAACTTTTGCAAACCCAGCAGCCACAAGAGGGCGCAGTAAAGAAGAGGGGCAGTTGGACCTGCTAATATCCCATATATCCCTTTCGCACATTTTAGATTTTTGCCTTTTTTTTTTTTGTATGAGAGAATTTGATTTTGCCATTTTTTTAGATTAAATTATTATAACACAATAATATATTATTTTAATAATATATTATAATAATAATAACTGTATATATCTATTGTATTTATCTATTATTTATTTACTGTATTTATCTATATCTATTTTGATCTATTTATTTTGCATTTATGGACCTACTGTATGTTTCAACACACTCTACAGTTCTTATTGTCCTATCTGTGTATGTAAGTCTTCCTCCCACTTAGATTGTAAGCTCCATGGGGCAGGGTCCTCCAACCTCTTCTGTCAATCACAACCTAGTACTTAATTTGATGTATCCTTATAATATTTTACTTGTATTGTTTAATGCACTTTTCCCTTGTCTGTTTTGTACTTGTATTGATGAATTGTACAGCGCTGCGTAAATTTGTGGCGCTTTATAAATAAAATTATTCATACATATATAATGCGAAGTAAAATAACTGAAGGCAACACAAAGTGTATCCAAAAATAAAACAAACTTTTTAATAAAAAGGTTGAATTATAACATTTTGAAAAAATGTTTATTTTTTTATATATTTTTGGGAAATATGTGTAACGGAAGGAAAAAGTATACTAATATATGAAAATTAAAATCAATCCAAAAAATCAAATCTTGTGCATTAATGGTAATCCTACAAGATCCCAGGATCCTGGTTCCACACTAATTTTAAAAGTCACTGCTTTAAATGCATCCGCCTATATATATATATA
>WMED01003917.1:0-11481 GCA_019650415.1 Pipa parva
CCCAGAATTTACCTCTAAGCTAGTACCAGTGTTCTTCCACAGGACTCCCTCCTCTAACATCCCCTAGGGCCGACTAACCCAGGAATGTCTTCATTCTCTCAGTGCCACAGCTCTAGCAATAGCTCTGCAGGACAACCTTGCCCTAGGGCACATCTAGAGGTCTCCTACCCCCAGGTACAATCTAACACAAACCAATATCTCTCACTGGGTGGAACCTCCCCTCCAGCAAGTTGGGGAAGAGTGAACACTTTTACTAAGAGTCAAACTCTCTATAATTAGTAACTCACATTTACCTGAGAAAGCAGAGATTTCTGGATTAACTCTTCCAGAACTGGCTGCTGCTTTCTCTATACTCTATGCTGCTCCAGTATGCTGCACTCAGTGTTATACAGAACAATGAAAAATATACCACATAATACACATTACAACCACTTCATAATATATCATTTTACACAAAATCAGTGCCATTTTATCCCAGTCTGCTACACCACATATATAGATGAAAGAAATTCTGCCTAAAATACCACTCATTTTACATTTCTTACAGGTTACCTTATTCACAACAATCTGGTCTGTTGCACTAAGGACAAACAAAAGCAGTTTTTTTTTTAATAACATTCATTTAGATGGATACCAGGAGGTGTGGAGTCAACATAAAGACAGTGTTTTTATAATTAAACATTTATGTTAATGTTAAGTGACAGCAAAGTAAACATCATGATAAGGATGGAGATAACAACAAAGCCATTGCTTTTATCCAAGACTTTTCAACTACAAAAACATTTTGTAAAGGTAAGCAACCTAAATAAAATACACAGCTAAATGTTACCATAGCATGTTATTCCTTTATTAATGTAGATTGTAGGGCCCTGATGTCAATTCTCTGCATGCACTATCACAGTTTCAAAGATGAATGACACCAGGGAAAGTTCAGCTACACCCCTATATTATATTATGATAATCACAAATACATTGAATTGAAATATATCTTTAATATTACATGATATTAGATTTTGAATTTAATGTACACTGGAACCATTTTTACTGACAGTTCTTTATAGAACCAGTTTGTATGAAAAGGTTTATCATGGCAAGTAAACATTCTAGAAAACTTATAGTAGGGAAGCATTTACACAAAACAGTTAAGGTTGAAATTACAGCATTTTTCCCCTGTTATTATTTTTTTTTTATTGTTAATGAACAAATTATTGCTGTAATACATTAAAGGGAAATTAGGAGAAATATTTGAAAAAAAAATCTAAACAAATGATATTAAAATGTTTCCTTTGCAGTGCTAACAGCTGCTCTGTTTACTTAATGTCCCAGTATGCTATAGAAGGCACTGCATAATTAGATTTTCCTTGAAACTTTAGAATAAGTGGGTTATTAAATTGTATCTTGCTACTGGCATTGTATAACAAATTAAGAAAATAAAAAACTGAGGATGTATTTTTGTTTTAGTGAAATGGGCTTTATCCAGTCCAACTACTGATTTTGTAAAGAAAAAAGAAAGAAATGTTTTTCTAACTGAGTAAAGCAAGGAACAATGCACAAGATCATTTGTTCAATGGATATAGCTTGGTTAAGTTAGGCAAGTTGTTTCTATTTCCCATGATACCATAAATTGATTATTGGAGACCACTGGTTTCATAGTTATCAGGAAAACAATATGGCTTCTATTGCTATTAATAAAGAAAAGCATGCAAACAAGTAGTGCTGTTAAAGCCAACTGACTTTTTCTTATTGCTTTTACTAAGCATATATTTAAAAAATGGGTCAATTTAAACCTTTATTAAAATAGGTTTTCATTTTCCTTTCAAAGTAAACTTCTGGAAATGGGCATACTATTGGATGGGGTCATTGATATCTTTCCTGTGTAATATGTGTCTTTCTTTGTCTCCTTTGGTGTGGGACTACTTCAGGAACTAAAAGTAACTTCTAACACTTCAGCAGCAGTAAATTATCATTTGTCATATAAACTAAATAACCTAGAAGCATCTACAGTGGGCAATCTATGGTGTTCTCTTGTTGCAAAAATAAACCTTTAGTTACTCTCTATACTCTCTCTTTACTCTCTTGCTATACTGGTATATCATGCACTCTCATGAAAGAAACTGCAGCTAGCTTTATCAGAACCCTTGACCAGGAATAAGCTAGTCTGGAATAGGTACTGAAATGTGTCAGTATTGTCTAATAGCCAAGGTATGCAAGAGTTGACGGCAGGCAGGTCAACTCTAGTGTTATACATTGACTTTCCAAAGGTAACATGCACATACCTGTAGACAGTATCAGTTTAAAAAGCCTGCTAATAACATAACTGTGCAAAAGCAGCACAAACATAGCTACACCTGATGTATGTTACTGTACATGCACTAATTTTGATTTATTTTTTAGATTTTTCAAGAGAGTGTATCAATGAATGAAGAGTTTGTAGATCTGATAACCTAGTGCAACAAATTAGACCTTAACCTTCACTTATCTAAGGAATCCATAATAATTAAAACATCTTATTGGTTGAAATGGATAACAAGACTTTTATCTAATGTATAAAAAAATGTGTTTCATATAACTGGTTAAAAACAGTGTAAAAATATGTGAGCAATATGTGCCCAAACATCATAAACACGGGTGCAAGCTTTCACTACTCATCCATAGCAAACCATACCAACAAATTAGCTATAATAGTTAATATGTCAGCATTTGGACTAGTTAAATAATTATTTCATTTGTTGCCATGGGTAAAAAACGTAGTTCAATTGCCTATATTTGATAACATCCATCAATTTAAACATTACATGAAACCACCTATTAATTTAATGTGTCAATGTAAACTATTACTAATGTAAATGTTGAGAAATGCTTGGCTTGCTAATGTCTTTAAATAGAACTTTTAGTTGGTTATATTTTTGCTATTCATCTAAAAAGGGAAAGCTATTCAAAATAAATATATACTTACGGAAAACCAGTCATTCTTTCATTGGTTATTCAACGCTGCCCAAGCCTGTATTTGGCATGAAGCCAAAATTTATCAAACAGTGTCAGTATGATACATAGATTACGTGCTGTACGACTTATGACCCAAATGCACCAAAAGCTAAACCTTGTATTGAAATATTGGATATAAACAGTAAGAAGTTTTCTTCCATACTCTAAAGGTATATATCTGAGTAAACCTTATTGCTAATCTGTTTTGAAACTGGACTCTTATTTTAGTGTTTTACATTCTTTTTTCCCCTTTTTTTAATATGTATCATAGATGCATCCATTACATATCAAAAAGGAAATAGTAATCCCTACCTAATAAGCACTATACTGGTGGCTACAGTCGTAAGCCATAGGCTAAGGAACCTACAATACATACGGCAATATACCGAGCTGTGCTCCACCTAAATTCAAATTGGCTCAGCCACCAAAAGGAGTTTACTGCAGAAAAGTGCTGTTTCCCCTATGTTTCCGTGGCACTGTCACAACATAAAAAGAGTCTATAGGGAGCAGAGCTAGGTGTTTTGCCTAAAATTTTGTGCACCTAAAGCGCAATGTAGCTCTAGCTTTAAGTAAGCTTAATTGTTCCATACCAAGACTTACGAAGAGACCTACGTAGTCTTGAAAATCTGCATTTACAATTTGCTCAGCAAATTAAAGGTATCACCTATATTTTACTTGTCCCTGTCTATGGATAACAAGATGCAACAGTCTACTACTCCCATAAGTTTAGGACCTAACTAGTAACTGACTTGGTTGCTCTTTGTCTGCATTTTCACAGTAATATACGAGGTAGTAGATATATAGATGAAGCAGGGTAGATTTTGTCATTTGAACATTTAGATTTTCGATAGGACTGCATGTAAATTTACAGTGTTACCCTGGTTTATCCTTACTCATAGTAACATAGTAACATAGTTTATAAGGCTGAAAAAAGACACATTTCCATCCAGTTCAGCCTATTTTCCTGCATTCCTGCAATGCTGATCCAGAGGAAGGCAAAAAAACCCAAAGACAATGAGACAAGAGCCAATTATCCTCATATTAGGGAAAAAAAATTCCTTCCTGACTCCAATATGGCAATCATAATAAATTCCCTGGATCATTGTTTAGAAATATCCGTATCATAGAACTGGCAATACATACAAAATATATCAAGTTTTTTTCATCAGCAAGTAACAGCTTTCATGAAAAACTTTGGTTCCTATTTGTGCAAAAACTTTTTTTATATCAACTACAACATCCACAACAACTTGGAGTATTTTGAATACATTACAAAAACTATCCTATACGATGCTCTGGTCCGTGTGAGGCATCAGTACAGATTCACATTATATCACACATTAATTATTGTTTGCTCCACTGTGCTATTGGCATGTACACAGCGAAATGCTGAGTGTATTGTCACAGCTCTATGAATGGAAAATGTGAGGCGGAACTTTTTATCTGGATCAAGCTATTTTTTTCAGCAACATCTCACTCTAGCAATTTCACACAGAAATGCACAGGCAGGCAACTCCATACAATGTAACAAAGAACCTTCATATCGTTTCTGCTATCATTTATCAAACCAATGAAGAGAGACATCTTAGGCATGAGTAGGAACTGAAACAAGTCTCTTTCTCTCTCCTTCTGCTTTTCAGTTTCCATTTTGAGAACATTCAATGGAATTAAAGAAGCTGTAGGCAAATGCAAAGCCACACTGATAGCTGTGATCATATAAAGTACTTTTAAAATGTATTAATGTTTTTATTGAAATTATTTCTCTAGGAAAAAGTCAGCAAAGTAAAGCTGAGTAATTAGTACAACTTTTATCACATCACTCTTTGTTTACCCATGCCTAAATTCACTGTCCACTACAGAGGTATTTGCATTTAAATGACATGTGTTGTGATTTAAAAAGTTATTTCTGTTTACACTAGGTAATTATCCACTCATAATGTTGATGTTGATAAGTCCAATTCTACTTGTTCAAAAATGGCACCCATACCCTAAGAGTAAACTTATGGGAAGGGGACCCATATTTGTTTAACATCCATGAGTACCTCATAAATATAGTAGCCCCAATCTACAGCAGCTATATTGTTTAACTATGCCACTGAACAATAGAAAATACTGACCGCTACAGATCTCCAAAGGAAGGTGTAATCAGTGCGGGTGCTCAGGAGCAGGGTCGGACGACTTGATAAAACGAAATAGAAGATATTGTGACCCCGGCACTCCTTATTGTAAGTTAAATGTACTCCTTTATTAATGAATCATTAAAAGGTTATGCACGGTTAAAAACAACAAAGCCTACGCGTTTGGCGCTGTAGTCATGTCATGACTAAGCGCCTACAGCGTGAAACGCGTAGGCTTTGTTGTTTTTAACCGTGCATAACCTTTTAATGATTCATTAATAAAGGAGTACATTTAACTTACAATAAGGAGTGCCGGAGTCACAATATCTTCTAACTATACCACTGGCAGACATATGTTTATAGTTGTCTATCTTCTAAGCTATGCTGATGCTCTAAACGAAATGCTAGTATTATTAAAGGTCCCTTCTAGACTGGTCTTTTAGATGAACTGCTACATGATAATCAGCTCACCTATATTCCACCATGTACATCTCCCTTTTCTTCTCCAGCTGGATAGTCAAGTAGATACAGTGATGACTGAACAATATTATCCCTCTTGAGACAGCTCCATTAGGGAGACTCTCTTATGACACAAAGTACTGTACTACTGCCAGGATAACTACAAAATACGTACAGCTTTTAAACAGGACCATTCCTTTAAGTGAAAATTTGATACTGTTGGCAATGCAAAGAGATACTAGGAGTTGTAAACTGTCATGAGCTTTACATATGCAAACGTACTTCATAAGTTATGATGACTAATGCTTTACCTGTGCTGTTGTGTGTATATATACAAAACATGCACTGTTGGTGGTCTCTGTATGATAATAAGAATTATGTAAAACAACCAGAGGTTCTATGGAAAAAGCGCATAAAAAACACACATAGTGCAACCTGTATATACTGAATATGAGGAAAGACAAAGCCCTCTAAAACCAATAAGTAGATACTGTGCTGAATGTGAGAAAAAATGAATGAGCAAAAAAATAATGACGAAGCCGCACAGCATGGCGAAACGCGTAGAGCAGCGTTTTTTTACCTCCCAGAGGGCAACACTCCTCTTCTCATACAAAAGAGACCACCAATGTATGCATTTGTCTACAGGTCGGTACTTGTGAATTTTTATTGAATTGTGCTGGAGGATTCACGGTTGTCTTGCTGGTTCAACGTATATGCTTTTTTCAAGAAGCTGTATTGTAAGTGCAATACTTTTATTTCCTACATTTTTAAGGATTAAAACTATATTACTCTATGTGGAGCATTTTCTGTTTCCCTTATTTATATACACTTCTCCCTGGTCCATTGCCGTGATTTGGAGCATCAGGAATTCAGTTGGTTTATTGCAAGTGTGTCCAGCATCCAATGTCTTTAAGTGGTTAGACTTGGGAGAGTCGAGGTCCTGTTGTGCCATTTGGAAGTGTGTCAAACTACTTATATTTCAAAGCGATTACACTTAAGAGAGTCGGTGAGCGGCCATTTTATATACAACACGAGGTGTTTTTTATTTCTCACATTCAGCACAGTATCTACTTATTGGTTTTAGAGGGCTTTGTCTTTCCTCATATTCAGTATATACAGGTTGCACTATGTGTGTTTTTTATGCGCTTTTTCCATAGAACCTCTGGTTGTTTTACATCTTTGATTAAGGAAGTGTTGGAAACATATTCCATTTGGATTAAGCTGCAATCAACAATTTATGGACATTTCACAGATCTTTTTGCATATGGTTTTGCACATTTAATGATTATTTCTATTTAGCGCTGTTCAGTTTCAGTTTATCCATAATACGAATTATGCCCATGTGAATATTCTAATTTTGTATGTATTATGATATATCTAGAAAAGTAAAAAAATATATACTGTATATATTATTTTTCTTTATTTTGTATACTTGCAGTTTAGTGCATTTGATGTTAAACATAAAACCATATATCTTTAACTTTATTTGCCAAACTAATAAAAACTGATAATCCCATCACAGAAAAAGTTACTTATTGTTTTGTTTTTTTGTGCTTATCTCTCTTCATAAGATGAAAACCTATTTGCATCTTTTTATTCACATGACATGAGATAGGTTAGGACAGATAAGTGACAGTACAAAACAAGGGTATAAAAGTACAAGAGTAGACTCTGTTCCTAATTTCCTAACCCTAACTGAATGAAGACTCATTTATGTAAGTTTCCCCATATTTTCAAGTAATATTTGTCTTTTATGAATTGCATATTTTCTATTTGATAAATAAAGAAAGAAAAGTTCAGGATTTGGAATGATATTAACTGAATAAATACATCTTGCTGAAAGGCCTAGACTGTAAATCTAGTTTACACGGAGATATTCCCTTTCTATGCTCAGATTTAATATGTGTATATTACAAGCATTTACACTGAACATTATCCCTCAGCTTCCAAATATGTAGGTCATTGCTCTGAGGTACATGAATGAGTCTTTTTTTTTTTAAATACAATAATAATGAAGATATTAGCTGCCATTACTGTGAGCTTTTTGGTTTCCTGGTAAATAAGTTACTAGATGGAGCTGAAGAATGATATTACATTTATCCACATTGGAGGCCATTGGCAACCTTGCCTTGTTAATTGAAATGTAATTAGCACTCCTACCTCTATCATTTTTAAGGGGTTTAACAGTTGTTAACTTTCCAGACAAACCATAGACCGAAGGGCACTTTCACTGCTGTGTTCTGTTGTCAGCAGGTCTGGATTAAATCTACAGCTTACAGCTTTATGTGCTGCACTCTGACCTTAAATTTTTAGTTTGTGCTAACATATTCCTTTGCTATAAGATATTTTACAGCTGAATGTTGAGAAACCTGCCTTTATTAGAGCTTTAAACGTTTGCAGTACGATGACATAGTTGTATACTTTGAAGACACTGTTTAAGATTACACTGTATATTTTAGACTTCCTTCAGTTTTTAGACTACAACCCCTAGAATTCTCCAGCAGCTTAAAAAGTTTTGCTGGTACAGTTTATCCCAGGTGAACACAAGCTGCATATCCCCAATGTCAGAGCCAGTATTAGTTGAAGTTTGAAGTAGCTCAAAGCACAGTAAATTAATAAATTCCCCTTCACACCACCATCACATTTATAGAAATGTGTGAAGTTGTCCCTGACATTGCACTGCATTCATTTATACAATAGATTAATTCAAATTAGGGCATTCACTACCGTAACAGCTGAAGTAAAATATGTATTTTTAAGCAAATTTGCAACAAATTCCCAAAAAGAGAATTCAGTGTTACGTGTGGTGAATTAGTGCAGAATCCACTCTACTAACTACCAAAATCAAAATAAAAAGTATACAACACCAGCAGCAAAACAGGTCAAAATTCAAACCACCGGCAAACACAGTAAAAAGCCAAATCAGCAAGAAAGCATCTCCAAATCTGAACAGACCTACAAAACATACAAAGTGCTACAACTGACATTACATTTAAAATAAAATAAAAGTAACATACAGACTTCAGAAATATCACTCATTTCACAATATTAGATAATGGTAGTTTCTATTAGAATATGTTTTTCAACAAAGGAAGAGAAACAAAGAAATCTTTCTTTCCTGTGCTTTAAGACCAATTCATCAACTGTGACACATGATGGGTATAAGACTGCAATTTTTTATTTTAATCTTTCTTATATGTGAAGACTCCTGCAAAGTGAGATATCACCCTTTATAGTGTGAATATTTCGACACAAATAAACCATTTCTTTTGACATAATCCCTTCTAACTGTGCTCTGGCTGGACCAGAACTGGAAAACATGTTAAATTCAAGACAAGAAAATAATTTGGCAGTCAATATTAGGCACACAAAGTGATTTCTTCTGTAAGGTCCCTTTTTTCCACTGGAGGGCCACATTAAGGGATGCGCCATCAATTCTCAGAGAAACATCTCTTTCCAGAGTTTCTGCTTCCTGATTTGTACAGCTAATGTACTGTAACATGCCTATTCCCAACACTAGGGCTTCATCTTTCACCTTCTGATACACATCAAACAGCTACACAGGAAGAAGTCAGGCAATTCTTGTGTCAGTCATATCCCTACTGTGCATCAGCAATGCAGGAATAAGTCTGTGTCAGTGTGATGACTCTTTATAGTGATCCCATTTTAGCAGCTCTGTTGGCTTTCCCAGACTTTCACGATACTATATCCAAAGCTGTGCATGCTATGTTCACTGGTTTTATGATTATTGCTATCATCTTACAGGATGGGAGAATTTATAAAAAAATGTCAGGATCAAGCCAGAATACTGTAGTACCAGACTAATGTTTCTAAAAGTCAGAGGGGAAGAGGTTTTTTTTATATACAGTGCTATATAAAATATTACGGTATGTTAAGGAGCTAGAGATGCTTGCTTCTTTTTGATCTGTTCAGGCTTAAAATCCAATCCTGCAACATTTTAAAGGACCAATAACAATGGTAGTAATCTTATTTAGAATGAGATGTCAGTTATTCACATTCAGTACTTACATTTGCTTGGTAAAAAAAAAGATCCAAGTCCTATGCAATTGTTTTACATTAAGCTTTAGGTAAAGCCCAACAATGTGCAAGTAAATGCATTTTTTTAAATAAAATTTAGTGTTTTCTATAAATCTTACAATTTTTTTTTAGAATCACATATTAAAGGAGAACTAAAGGTTAATTTGTCAAAGGGTTATTCTTAAGGGGTGGGGGGGGGGGTTAATATACTGTACTTACTGGAGTCAGTCTTTTCTACAGCACTTCCTGCTGCTCTGTGTTAAAGCCAATCTTTTTTCCCCTTCTCTTCCTACTTCCTCTTCAATAGATGTAGCAAGCACAGAAGAAGTATTCTGACCTAATACCGCTTTAGTGCTTACTCACATCAGTTATGTTAAAGAGGAGTTGTGAACCTGATGGGAATCACAGTAGTGAAATGGAAGAAAATAAAATTGGCTTTAACGCAGAGCAAGAGGCAGCACTGGAGTAAAGGCATATTTTGGCAATTATATTAACTCCTCCCCAAAGAAATACTCCCTTGACAAACAATCCTTTAGTTCTCCTATAAATATAGAGAAGGTATAAAAACATTTGGGGCATTGTTGCCTGACTGGATGTTATTTTTTCCATGTATGTTTTAGACATGCAATAAGGTTACACAAACAGATACTCATGTAAAAATGGTGTCATCTGCATGGATAAGCACTGAGCAAGCACTTGTTCTTATAACCTCCAGTAATTTATTACCTTGTGATCAGCTACTTTTGACTTAAAAGTATGATTGAATAGCATTGGATTATCACTCTACTAAATTAAAAAAAGTCATCCTCACTCAGCATCTTTATCTGACACTGCATTACTTTTGTTATTGGCATTTAATAAATATTAGCTCTAAAACTCTTTAATATGGCAATAAACAATTCAGTGACACCAAGTTTTTCTGACTATTGGAAAACAAAGAAGGAAGATGGTGCATATCTAGGGGTTACATTCTTCAAATGCTGTAACATCTTCCCACATAATAAAGTGTACAAATAGGAAATTAGAAAAACTATTAAAATGAATAATGTCAGGTTTATATATATATTTGATTGAGAAGCAGAGTCAAATATGATTTTTGCTACTCTCTGAAGTATGTATGTTTGTATATATATATATATATATATATATATATATATATATATATATATATATACTGTATATATATTAAGGTTAGTGTTAGTCCACAGAAAGTAGCAGTACAGGCAAAGTAGAATACCTTCTTGCCTGTACTTAGTATTGTCTTGAACCTGATAAAGGAAGGAGAATAAATCTTCCAAAAGCTTGTTTAGTTAAAAAACTGTTAGTCTTATATAAGGAGGTCTGTTCTCCTACTCTCAAGTCATATATATATATATATATATATATATATATATATATTTATATATTTATTTTCATTGTTACTATGTAGGATGACCTGGCAAGAGGTGTGTATATTACAAAGGGGACTGGATTTGCTCAAAGGGAACATTTGTTCAGTGCTGGATTTACATCCCAGAAGCTTAAAGATCTACAATGCGTGCCACCTTTGGCCAGTCCCAATAACTGGCACCCTCTTTCTGCAAATAATCATGAATTCAATTTTACAGCAAACTGCTCTGATGAGCCTAATCTGTGTATAATTTAATGCAAAAAAAAAAAACCCCAAAAAACCATAATTAATGCAAAATGGCAGGTTCAGAATATTCAAAATACTTCTTGGTTACAATGTATCTCTCTGATTCCCCTGCCTAAGAGGGCACCCTACCATCTCAGATGCCTAAATATAAAGACCTCTAATGTCATATAGGAAAATCCAGTATATATAGGGGGTTATTCAGGAAGCTCTGAAGTGAGGCGCGTAGTGTTCGCCTCACTTCGGAAA
>WMED01003918.1:0-14236 GCA_019650415.1 Pipa parva
TGTTTTTATTTATGATTTACACAACGTGCCAACTTTTCTGATTTTGGGGTTTGTATTTACTGTATGCATTGTGTTGCAAGATGAAAGAAATATACTGCATGTGTTTAGGCCATCTTTGTGTGGGATATTACTGTAAAGTGATTTCACATCCATAGTGATCAAAAAGGTGTTTTCTGGAAGATCTCTGATTTGTTGAAGTTTTTTAAGAAAGTCTGTGGTATCTTGAATGAAGCTGTTGGTATTGATGACAAGGGGTTTTACGATATTTTCTACTTGGCCAGACAGTTGTTCAGTGAGGGTATCCATACCTGTAATATTATATTACTCTGCCTGGGTTGCCTGGTTTGTGAATTTTAGGAATCATATAAAATGTTCCAGTGCTTGGATTTGTGGGTATAGCTTTTTTCAGCTCCTGTACTATGTCCTTTGGGAAAGTTTTGAGCATACTTTTTAGTTTAGTTGTGTACTGACTGGTAGGATCCTCTTTAAGTTCTTGGTAATACGCATGGTCTGACAGTTGTCTGCTGCCTTCTTGTATGTATTTGAATGTGTCCATAATTACCACTGCACCTCCTTTATCTGCTGGTTTTATGATGATATTTTGATTGTTTCTCAATTTTTTAATTGACATTCTATGTGTGTGTGTATATATATATTACAGGGAAACAGTCAAATGATTGGGGAGCAAGTAGCATGTTTTATCCAGTGTAACCCCTAAGTCTAGCAGTAACCACCCCTTTAACACTCAAGCAGTCAGTTAGGTAGAAGTTTTTCTTTAAGCCCAAGTCATGTAACATTTAGGTGAAATTTAATAAAATTGAAAATATCAAAATCGCAATATCAAATTTACTAATCTCACACAATTTTTGCTGATATCGATTTTACCGATACCGCGATATCAAAAATTCGATCAAAACTTTTCAATCTGTTTATTTCTATGGAAAATCCATAATATTGATGGAAAATTTCGATATCGGCAAAATTTCAATATCACAATATTGGCAAAAATAGTTTAATATTGTGATAATGGTAAATTCAATATCACGATATCAATATTTTTGATTTTATTAAATTTTGCCCTCATGAATGTTGGGGAAAAAATAACAAAAATAAACAATTGTTTTACTCACAACACTGGTACCAATGCACTGGTCACCTCTTACTAGCGCCTGATACTTTAAACAGCAGTCTTTATCCATCAGCAGCCTTTGGTCTCTCTCCATATAACCCACAGCAGCGCAGCATAGGAACACAGGTAATAGGGAAGCCTTAGCTGTGGATTAAGGGGGTAATTCAGCAAAGAGCGAACTCAACCTCCGATCTTTCGCATCAGCTCGCAGAGACTGTTATTCGCTCGCTGATGTCCTGCAAGCGGACGTCAGCAAACACTTTAAAGGGATTCCAGTCTTGGTGAGGCTCACGAGGCTCAACTCATGTTGCTTCGCGAGACTGGAATCCCTTTTTAAGTGTCCGCGTGCAGGACATCAGCGAGTGTGTAACAGTCTCTGTGAGCTGATGCGAAGGATCGGGAAGTGAGTTCGCACTATGCTGAATTACTAAATCTTCCAGAAATGGCTGCTGCTTTCTCTATACTCTATGCTTCTCCAGTATGCTGCACACAATGTCATACAGATCAATGGAAAATATATCACATAATATACATTACAACCATTTCACAATACACCATTTTACACAAAATCAGTGACATTCTATCCCAGTCTACTACAGTATATATATTTATATATTGTTTGGTTATAATGAGTAGCTGTTTTTTTGCATTTATTTTTTTAAACCAATTGCTTTTACCTGTGTCTTTTACTGTACTTACAGTTAAAGGCAGTGCTGAGTACCCACACTCCAGGGATTTGTTCAATGGAAGCAGCCAAAAGGCTACATGCAGCTTTCTATCCACTTCTATCCATTTATGGCATCTGATGGGACATGGTTGCTTTCTACCAGTATACAATATAGAGAGTAACACTGTGCTCTTACCAGGGGTGACATCACATCATTACAAAATGTTGGTATGAGCATGATCTTAGCAATTCTATACACTTCATATTTGTAGTTTTATTTTTGTTCCTTTTTTTATATATATGTATTTATTCACTTAGTTCCTTCAGAAAATAAGTGTCTTCTAAATTCTACTAATCAATATCCCTTCTCTCATCGGAGTATTGCAACATATGCTTTCTTATTCAGACACGCTCATTTGTTTTTATTCCCTCTTTTTTTTACAGTAAAGTTGTATAACATCAGCAGTATCGTTTTAACCTTGCCACTTTATCATAATCTTTTGTTTGAGGAGATTCTGTCAAAAACTTTACTGTAGCTAGTCTCCATAGTATCCATTATTTTTATGGATATTTTACAAGCAGGTTTAAATATATCAAATCTTTTGGGCAATAGTAAATTCAATGCCAAAAAAATCTGCTTCCGTTTTAACTATTTCTGTAGTTAAACTTGGCTGTAAGTAAAACTTCATGTAGTTGTAAAGTGTTCACTGTCTTCTGGAAATAACATAGTAACTGCATGAACTCGGCTAATGGATGCAAACGACTTTTACTCAGTTAATGGAGACTGCCAAAAAAATCAGCAAATGTTGCTAGGGCAAAGAATGATAATACAGCCCAAAAAGAAAGATGCAGGAAACAGCGTGTATGAAGTGAATGTTGAATAACTACACCAAGTTTAATCCAACCTTAACATAACATGTTTCAGGCCAAATGGGCCCTTCCTCAAATGATAAAGTGCAAACATACAAAACCCCACTAAGTCTGAAGCAGAAAATCTATTCTCAAATGTAATGGACAGACCTGTTTGAAAAGGTTCATCATTATATCTGATGAGAAGGAAAAACATATTTAATTGAACGTAGACATTTTTTCAATAAATATCAAAGTTTTTAATTTTGGCCCACTGTGTACTTGAATTTGATACCCCTGAAATAGACCAAATAAATATGTGAGGTTACAAAGTGCAAACCATTTTTACCCTGGTTTAGGGTTTTTTTTTTTTTTAGTGTTTCTGTATTTAATCTTAATTAAATTATTATTAGAATTAATTGTCAGTTTTTTTTTCTTTAGTGAATTTTCATGGATGTTTAATGTATTTTAGGGGTGAAATTTATTAAGTGCGGAATTGTGTACTGCACATGCGTTTTCCGTACCGCACATGCGATTTCCGTACCGCATGTGCGTAATATTACGCATTTAATAAATTTTGCCCTAGGTATTTATTTTTAAAAACATTTTTAATTGTGTTTTTATTTTGCAATTTTTTTTTACTGATTTTGTATTGGGCCAGCACCCCACTAGTTAGGGGGTGCTGGTCCACTTCAGTCCCCCACCCAATGGTTAGTGGGTGAGGGACTTAGGTAGGGACATAAGTAGGGTAGGACCCCCATCTCCATATAGCGCTGATGGGGTTGGGGGCCATGGGAGGAGCTCAGTGTTTTACCCCCTCCAGGTAGGGATCCCCCAACCCCGCATTGTGATTGGTGGGAGATAGGGGTCCCAGGGACCCCTACTTTTAATGTATTTAAGTGCAGGCAAGCTGCTCTGATGGAGCCTGTCTGCACTTATCCCCCACCCTGCCTAGCGCTGGGGTAGGGTGGGGGGTGCAGGGATCCCAGGGACCCCTTCCTTTTATTTATTTTAGGTCCCCCATCCTGCCTAGCGCTGGGATAGGGTGGGGGTGTAGGGATCCCAGGGACCCCTTAATTTAATTTAATATTGCAGCCCAGGGCTGCAGGGGGTTAATAGAGCTGGGGGAGGGAGCAGATCAGTTCTCACAGAACTGATCTGTACTTAGCAATCGCCCCTCCCCCTGCATAGCGCTGGGGTAGGGTGGGGGTGCAGGGGTCCCAGGGACCCCTGCTAGATGTAATTTATTTATTTAAAATGAATTATTTCTATAGCGCTTCTTTTACAGTAGCGCTATGGAAATAATTGGCTTTTAAATCCTAGCCGCTCTCTGCAGCGGTTAGGGTTTAAATAACTGGCTTTTATTTTAACTATACTGGGGGGGATCGGGGGTGGTTTGGGATTCCCAGGGACACCTACTAGATGGGATTTATCTAGTAGGCCATCCCCATTGCCTCCATTTATGCCTATTTGGCTATAAATGGCTGTTTTTTTAGTTGCTTCAGTACGAATTTATTCGGACCGAATCGAACTTTTCAAAAAAATTCGGCGAAGCAGCCGAATCGAATTTTTGAAAAATTCGGCCAACTCTAATGTTGATCCTCTGTACACTTGCAGCTGAGTTGTTAGATACTTTCTCTTGATCAGTCTCATGTTTTTGCAAGATTCTATACCTAAAAATACAGAACTAATAATGCTACAGCTGTTTTATCTAACACCCTTTGAATATTCAAGTGCTGAAAAATAAATTTGCACACTATGAGAAAAGAAACAGAATGATGGAACTGAATATAATTGCTAAATTACTGATACTGTAGCATTCACATGACTCAATCTACATCATATTATTCATAACAACACATAAAATCACTTTTTACTTATTTTTTTTTCTATTTCAATGCATTGTCCCTGTAACTTTACTTTTCAGTTATTTAAAATTCAGATGGGCTTCTATATTTTTTTCATATTCTGCTGAGATATGATACCATTTAAAAGGAGGCTGTAAAAGGGGAAGTTCAGAAATATTTATGAATGAAAGGAAAAAGTAGTTGGATGTTTGAGGATGATCCCTTCAAGATGATGTACAGAAGTCTGCAAAATACACAATAATTTCTATTAAATGAATGTCATCTGTTTGTTTTACAAAACCCTAACATGCTATTACTTCATTAAATACCTGAAATTTGGAGGTTTAATTCTCTACTGATTAAAGCCTCAGATTACCATCCTGGTAAGTGATTTGGACCTTGTTAAATGAGCCACTTAGACTTTGTTATATTGCAAATCCCTTCATGTCCCTTTCTTATCTTACATATCCACTTATATAATCTCTTACATAATCAACATTTTTATTAGACTATAAACAAACTAGCAATTGAATCTTGGCACTTTTACCAAGTAATAATAGTATTGATCCCTTGACCTTGGCCAGATTGATTTGACTCAGAAACATTGTGTGGTGTTCCAGGAAGGAAGTCAACTAACATTTAATATTCAAAGAAATTTGTCTAAATCCAAATGAGTAGTGTGAATCCAGTACCTGTTATGGAGTAGTTTGTATCAACATCGAATCAGAGTAGGCTCAGACTAAAATTGTTACAACCTAAATGAAATATTTTTTTTAAGGAAACAAGTCTATACAATAGTGAAATACAAATCTTTTTGCATATACTGTATATGTATATGTAAAAAAATGAGTATTACAATACTTGGTGATACTTTTTTATTGGACTAACAGATGTTTTAAATAGACAAGCTTTCAAGAGGTCTATACTCCCTTTATCAAGTCACAAGCAACACTGAGTTCAGTTAAGAAGATCAAGTCACAAGCAATACTGAGTTCAGCTAAGATATTATACTAAACAATCTAGAAGGGAAGCGCAAAAAATGTGCACATGGTACCTTATCACAAATAAAAAGGAGATAAATACAAAAATAGACCGAATCACCAATCCAATATCAAAGAATTGTGCTTATAGTGAAAAGATTGAAAAATGAATTCCCAGTGCTAAAACCGTGTTTTTAACACTCTGAGTGTGGAAAAACTCACCAGAGGTACATTCAATATGAGCATGTAAAAGAAATCCAACAACCAAATCGATTCAGGTAAATAAATCTTCAAGAAATCTCCAAAACATTCAAGGAAACATCCCATCCGAATATATCAACTCGACATCAACAGTAGTGCCACCATGTCATGTGGAAACAATAAATATCCAGGGATAGTATAATATTGCTTTTTATTAGAAGAATAAAATATAAAAGATATACTCACAAACAAAATGTTTTAAAACAGCGTTTTTTTTTATATAATAGTAGACAGCTTCACTCTACGCGCGTTTCACCGCCCTGGGTTGGCAGCTTAATCAGGAGTAATAATAATGCTGCTGCTTACTATGTTTAAATACCTATGAAATGGCGCCAAAAACATAACATTTGGGGGAGTGTCTGTGAAGTTCCAATAGTTAGTAGAACCAGTATAGATCGTAATTAAGATCCACCCTAAATTATGGATAATAAATATAATTAAAGTTCAGAAAATATATCTTACTATGGTCCCATATTCATCCATTCTTTGTACCTTACGGTTCATACACATTCCTGGCTCAAAAAATATATGCGGAAGTTCCCGAGCTTTCGAAGGATCACAGTGTGGCGCACAGATGACTTGCGCACCACATGCGTCATCAAAATGCAAATGGAACGCACATGCGTTTCAATTCTCCTTCCTAAACATAGGGGATGTTTCCAAGCTGACTAATGGTATAGTGCACAAGCCGAGCGCATGTGATACATATCATTCAAAAGGCAACATTTATAGTTAAATAATACATATAATATTAAAAAAATATATTTATAACAGAAATTTACATATGGAACGCCATATGCGTTCCATTATAAATCTCCTGTAAAAACAGGAGATAATGTGCTATTCAAAAGAATGTTGAATGGTTCATAAAATCCATCCATTACATGATCTGTGGGACTTGTTGTAAGAAGATATCAATAATATTACTCATAATATTTAACGGGCATTAAAAATAGAAACAATATTCCGGACCATAACTATAAGGAACACAAAATCTAGGATTTTCGGAAAATTTAGGCCCTAAAACAGGATCAGCTTTGATAAGGTGTCATGGCACGTTATCAAAGCTGATCCTGTTTTAGGGCCTAAACTTTCCGAAAATCCTAGATTTTTGTTAACAAAGAACAATTCTATAAAAAGCATTATTGCGCCGTCAGCTTTAAGACCTATAATTTACAATGCAGATACAATGTTGCATAACAGGGTAACTAATTACACTAATAAATGCACTAGAATAAATTGCACTACTTGCAAGTTCATAGCCAATGAAGACCTTCAAATTAAATATTTATCCTCCTCCTCCATTCAGTATTCATTAAATTGCAAATCAGTATTTGTAGTCTATTTAATTATCTGCCCATGTGGCCTCCTATATGTTGGCAGAACTAAAAGAAGCCTTCATGTACGATTTTCTGAACATTTAAGAAACATAAAACAACGATATATGAAACATTCCCTTTCTAGACATTACAAATTGAAACATAGTAGTGATCCAAGAGATACTGTAGTTTTTATACTTGAACATATCAATTTTTTATCTATTGGTGAGGATAGGCTCCTTAAACTTCGTAAGAAGGAGACATTTTGGATTTTTAAACTAGATTCTGTGTTCCCTAAAGGGTAAAATATTGATGTTGACTTGTGTGCCTTTTAAATTTTTCTTTTAAATATTTTTTAGTTCTTATGTATATTTTTTATGCTTTATTCTTCATGTTTTACTGTTCCCCTTATCATTGGGTGAGTGTTTGTGTTCCTTATAGTTATGGTCCGGAATATTGTTTCTATTTTTAATGCCCGTTAAATATTATGAGTAATATTATTGATATCTTCTTACAACAAGTCCCACAGATCATGTAATGGATGGGTTTTATGAACGATTCAACATTCTTTTGAATAGCACATTATCTCCTGTTTTTACAGGAGATTTATAATGGAACACATATGGCATTCCATATGTACATTTCTGTTATAAATACTTTTTTTAATATTATATGTATTATTTAACTATAAATGTTGCCTTTTGAATGATATGTATCACATGCACACGGCTTGTGCACTATTCCATTAGCCAGCTTGGAAACACCCCCTATGTTTAGGAAGGAGAATTGAAACGCATGTGCGTTCCATTTGCATTTTGATGACTCATGTGGTGCGCGAGTCATCTGTGCGCCACAATGTGATCCTTCGAACGCTCGGCAACTTCCGCATATATTTTTTGAGCCAGGAATGTGTATGAACCATAAGGTACAAGGAATGGATGAATATGGGACCATAGTAAGATATATTTTCTGAACTTTTATTATATTTATTATCCATAATTTAGGGTGGATCTTAATTACGATCTATACTGGTTCTACTAACTATTGGAACTTCACAGACACTCCCCCAAATGTTATGTTTTTGGCGCCATTTCATAGGTATTTAAACATAGTAAGCAGCAGCATTATTATTACTCCTGAGGAAGCTGCCAACCCAGGGCGGTGAAACGCGCGTAGAGTGAAGCTGTCTACTATTATATAAAAAAACACTGTTTTAAAACATTTTGTTTGTGAGTATATCTTTTATATTTTATTCTTCTAATAAAAATCAATATTATACTATCCCTGGATATTTATATTTTCCACATGACATGGTGGCACTACTGTTGATGTCGAGTTGATATATTCGGAAGGGATGTTTCCTTGAATGTTTTGGAGATTTCTTGAAGATTTATTTACCTGAATCGATTTGGTTGTTGGATTTCTTTTACATGCTCATATTGAATGTACCTCTGGTGAGTTTTTCCACACTCAGAGTGTTAAAAACATGGTTTCAGCACTGGGAATTCATTTTTCAATCTTTTCACTATAAGCACAATTCTTTGATATTGGATTGGTGATTCGGTCTATTTTTGTATTTATCTCCTTTTTATTTGTGATAAGGCACCATGTGCACATTTTTTGCGCTTCCCTTCTAGATTGTTTATTCCATCTTTCATTTGTGGGAGATTGAACCATTGCCACTTTTTGGAGAAGCAGCATATTCTGGACTTTCTTTTTGGAACTATTTGTATTATAATTTTCTCACTTTTGATTTTTACAAGCGCTACAATTCCATTTCTTTAAGATATTATACTAGCAGTCATAAATAATGTCAGAAGTCCTGCTGGAGTGGGCAAGGGGGTTGTTGGTGGAATTCTTTGAAATAGAGAAACTCACAGTTTAAAAGCAAACATAAATAAATGCATAATTATCCATAATATAAAGGTACAATAGTGAGATCAAGAAACAGGCAAAAAAAAAAATACTAATATAAACAAATTAGTACAGCATAAAGCAATCAGGTGTAATAAATACAATTAGGAATGGATTAAACCTGACAAGTGGGGGATGGAGGGTTGGAATTCTGTGTTACAGAGATGATTACAGCTTTAATGCACACACACAAAATTACATACTTTACCATTATATAAAGTTATAATAGTGAGACAGAAATCCAAGATCTACATTTGAGTCCTGTATTTATGGTATTAAAATACATTATCATTTTGAGTTTGAAAGTTGTTTTTTCTTGTGTATTTTTAAAGTTCTCTTTGAGTATTTTGATTTTTAATTTATTAATTGAGTGATTGTTTCGTTGTTAGGAGGATGAATGGATTGTTTGTGCAGGTTCATCCTCATGTGGAGTTTCTGACTAGTTTCACCAATGTGTATATGTATATATATATATATATATATATATATATAATAACTGTATATTCATATCTTTATAGCACCGCTACATTATGAAAGTAAAAATACATTGTTATTTTAACAGAATCTTAAAGGTCCAGTCTATCTATAAAAGAGTATATCTTTCACCTAAAGTAAAATTAAGCTTGGTGCTATTGGTTGAAGGTGGTAGCACAATACAGTAATGATAGGATTAAGCTTTCTAGATGTAATTTTTACTAGCTGTTTGGTCTTCTGTTCTTTTTTTTAGAATTTTTTTTAGAATATGTGCTAAAGTTACCTCTCACTCACTTATTATCCCATCTCTCCCTTTATTCTATCTAACCCAGTCTAACTCCTCATCAGTATAAAAGTTAACTGTATCTTTATAGAAATAAGTTCAAAAGCATAAAGGACTTGATCAAAGCTAATTTGTTTGTTTAATTTGGAGCTGTGAAAAATACATTTTACTTTAAAAGAAAAAAGTTCAACTTCACACAATTATTTTTTGCATTTGATAAATTTATGCAGCAAGGTGATTAATCAAACAGAAAAAGTAGGGTATTCCTAACTTGACAAACAGGTCATGTAGTTTACAATATACATATTTTTTAATAAAAATCCATAAAGAAAATACATGTGAATGTTTTTACATGTGCAGTGCTATTTTTCACTAACAGTGGAAATACCTCTTAGGAATGAGTATGGGGACAGCAATTTGTAATAACAGATCTGGGGTTCAGGAATTATTGTGAACATGAAAATAAGCAGTATATTTATAAACCAATCAACACTTAGCAGAGAAATCAAATAACTTTGTAACAGGTAATACTGAATTAAAGTTTCAGGCAACATAATTTTCACTAGAAAGGAAAGGATTATTACATTAAACAATCAGGTTTTCTTTTGGAGAAAATTGTCCACTACTATTGTGGTCTCTGCTGAGGCCTAGCCCCATTGCTATCACTTTAAACACTGACTGGTACTAAACCCACTATCTCCTTGATGGAGCTCAAAACTGCCCTTCTATTTAACCTAGCAGAACACTCAATCCTAGAATAAGTTATGATTGTGACTCACACTAGCTAGACTAATGGGCTCTCACCTCTTCCATGGCTGGAAGAGGAACTGACCTCATTCTGCATTGCCCTCATTACAAATACTGGCTGTAGTTAGCAGCTGCAATAAAGAAATGCCAAATAAACAGATTGCAGGTGCACAATTGCACAAATAATCCAGTAAAAAAGCCTGTAAATCCCTATACATATTAAATCTAACATAATATTATAGGATCAAAACGTTAAAACTAGAACTCCATATAGTATAGTAATCACATTACAATAATTCTAATATTGCTGGTCTAAAGTATTCATGTATGTTCTAATTTGGTAAACGCCTTTAAAGTACATACACTGGATTGATATTTTGGGGGATATTTATAAAAGTTTAACATTTGTTTGACCTATTAATGCTGGCAAAATATCCTCAATATATAAACATCACCTTTTTTTGTTTAATTTATAAAGCTGCTTGATCAAATTCACCAAAAAATGTTTGCCTGCTTTAGGCTTGTGGAAAACCCATTGTTCCCCATGAAGTAGGTCCAATCATTTTGCCACAGTTGGATTTGTTTTTGCTTTCCAAAAGAACATCAATATCAGTACCGATCTCCAATGGAAGGTGATCTGCATTAAAATGTGCCAGTTTTGATCAATATTTATCAATATCGATCTTTTTTGATCAATAAGTGAACTGAAAAGTGTTGAAGGAAAATGGGAAAATAAATTGATAAGCTTTATATAAGCTTTATATATGTCCCCCATAGTGACAATTTCAGATGTATGGTGTACTCTGCATTGACTTTCATTAAGATATTTTGTATGCAGGTCTACTTTTACAGCCTTGTGCTGTGTATTTTATGTAGGTATCCACTTTTGAAGTTGTATTCTGGTAATCTATCTTTTTATATAGGCATCCATAAAATCCACCAACATTTTGCTAATAGGTAATTAGTTCAAACATGCACTTTATGACAGCAAAAAATTACATCAATCTGGTAGCAAATGTTTATTTACATTTTTTTTAAAATTTGATTTATCTTACAAACAACTACATTAAGTTATCTAAGATACAGTGCAGCCTTCCTTCAACAAAAAAAAATGAAAAGAATGTAGATGTTTGAATCATGTGCGCTTCTTGGCAATAAGTAGCTATTAAATAATCCAGCCATGCCACAAAATCATTGTTCAGTCAATCCAAGCTTAGTTTCCATTAATGCTGATGAATTTCAAACCATTTATTCTTCCTGCGTTAGAAAGTCAGATGCATTTTCATCTCTTAAAGTTTCCAGATTCTGGGGGGTGCTGGTATAGAACTGCAAATAGCTTTTCAGACCCTTGCTGAGACAACTCTATTTCAATGCATTTTAATTCATACTTTGCTCTTATAAGTTGCCTCAAAATGTGTTGTTTAAACTTGTAGCAAAAAAAGCTAAATGTTTGGAATAAAAAACAATATTTTGAGCTTATGATTTTGTTTCGCATTATTCTGCCACTGCCATTTTAAATGGTGTTACTGTATTGTGATCATAAAAAAATGCATAATGTCGACAGTATTTTAATATATTTGTGATTAAACATATTGCTTTTCTTTTTATCATCATTGTATACCAGTTATACCCTGTCTGATAACCTGTACTTTTTTTTTTTTAAATACAATTGCTAGCTTGCTCCTACAACCTCTGGAGCTTTTCATTTCCTGAAATAATAAAACGTATTGTACTATCCACATGGTGACTTAGCGATAATCAATTGCATTTTGCTGTGATGGTCTTCTTCCTGGTACTCTGGTTCTCTCCCACAGTCCTAAAACATACTGCTAGGTTAATTGACTTCTGACTAAATTTCCCTTTCTAAGCTCCACTGAGGTATGGAATGATGATCATGTTGAAATGCTGTTTGTAAAGTGTGGAGGAATATAACTGGGTGTATAATTTAAGATTGATTATAATAATACCCAAAGTCAAGCTACCTGTATAAAACAAACAAAAGATGTCTAAAGAAAAATGCTTCCATTAAATGTTTAACTTTTTAGCCTATGCTGTAACAAATTAAACAGTATATACTTGTTTCCCGTGTTTGTGCTTTACAGTATATCGCATGTTCTTTCACCAGTTAAATAAGTCAGATTCAATTGGAAGTTATTCTATCATTTTTAGGTTCCACTGAATTTTGATGCCAATAGTTTAGAATAGTTTAGTATACCTACCTTTCTTAAATTATTATGAAAATAATGTCAAATGTAAACCTGTAAAACAAAACATAAAAAGCACAAATTTAAATTTGACCCTAAACTTCTGTTTTAGAATTATCCTTGGCATAAGTTTTAGTCTGATCATATCAATGTTCTCTCACCTAATATGCAGTGGGTTTAAACAAACTAAACAGCTGAAGGTTCCTACTATTTGGAAATGTGGAGAATGCATGGCCTTGAGGTGTTCAGTGGCATAAGGAGGATATATTAAGTAGTGATGATTATAAACTTTGCTAAAGCTTCAGGGATCAGGGTTCACATACCTGATAGAGCATCCTTTGTTGAAACCCATGACCCTTATCAATATTGTGAATAAATGGGGATGTGCAGTCCTAAATATATGATTTATACATTTGTGGTCCTACTCTACTTAAATGTCCCTTGCCCCCTCCTTAAAGGGGAACTATAGTCAAATTACATCTTTACATATGAATTACTATACCTTAGTGAGAAACGTTTCTCCCCAGTAGTTGTTTCATGTGATGCAGAATAATTGATTAGGCAGCACTGATAAACTCCTGCACCAGAAAATGTGTGTGAGACATGTACTGGGCAGTTTTCCATGAAAAGGTACCCTCGCCCGGACATTTTTGCCATACTTACTACTTAGCACATGTGCACAAGTCAGCTTGCCCTCTGTAATCGTCTGCATTCCAAGCTTAATTTATGTGGCCAAAAGGTCAGCACACTGCTTCACCAATAGCAGTCAGGCAGCATTTTCTTCTCATGCAGAACAGAAAGGAGAGGGTGAGGAAAATGTCAGCTCTCTGGAAAACTAATTAAGGGAAAAAAATGGCAAGTATTATTTCTTCCCTAAACTTTTTTAACCATTTGTGTCAGCAATTGACTTAGTATAAAGGAGTTTTATATGTATGTGTGCAGTTACATCAGTACTACAGTGCCCCTTTAAGTGGTTGAGTTTAGAGCTTCTGAAGATCATAAGCTATTTTATTCAGTCCCTTCCATCACTCTGGCAATAGTGTGAAATGCAAACCTGTTAAGAGATAGATAGATAGATAGATAGATAGATAGATAGATAGATAGATCTAATAAATATTCCAATTATGGTAAAAGCTTGGGCTAAGTAGGCATATCTTTTATTTCTCTGTACCTACCTTAACCTTTGCTTCTCAGGATACATCACTTTCATTGTCATTTCCCCAACAGAGACAGTTAACATCTCTTTCATTGAAATGGGATGTTTAACTGAAATTTTTGTAACGTTGTAGACATTGGTGTTTTATCATACTTTGCAATTAATACTTACCGTATATAAATATACATTTTCGGTAAAAAATCATTTTAAAAAGTATAGTCGACTTATGTATGAGTCAGGTTAGTTTTGAAAGCAGAAAAAACAAACAAACAACAGAGCAGGCTAGAGAGATCTGCTTGGAGCTGCTACAAAAACAACAGCACAGCAGGAGAGGTACTGACCCGTATCCGCAAGTAATTGCAGCACACACAAAAGTGCTGAATAAACTCACCGGGGCGGGGGGGGG
>WMED01003919.1:0-21438 GCA_019650415.1 Pipa parva
TAGTGCTTAGATCTACAGCAGATGGAGCTGGGCCAGGGAAGAGGTAGATAGGAACTGTAAAAAAGAGAGGGGGGGAGAGCATTAAGATAGCACCCCCTCTAACAGTGCCCTAGACGGCCGCCTACCTTGCCTACCACTTGGCCCTGCACTGAGTAGAGGTACCTGTGCACACGCACACTAAGTGATGCAAAGAGCTCCTTAAGTTTGCAATTTGTGTAGTTGACTGAATTGATCATGTATTCGCCACTTTGTAGACTTTGTTCAATAAGAAAACATGAGGAAGTGGAGAATAGACGAGAATTCACAACTCTGTGCGATTATTTGGACTTTTAGTCAATGACACTCTAAGGGTTAATTCAGCAAAGAGCGAACTTACCCTCCAATCCTTCGCATCAGCTCGCTGAGACTGTTACGCATTCACGAGGCATCTCGAGTCGAGCCTCACCGAGACCGGAATCCCTTTAAAGCATTCGCTGAAGTCCGCGTGCAGTACATCAGCGAACATGTAACAGTCTCTGCGAGCTGATGCAATGGAGGGTAAGTTTGCTCTGCTAAGTTTCCCCCTGAATGTTTGTTATTCCCTAACATCATTTAGAGACAAAAAAAAGAGCATGTTTCACTGGCCATTTTTTTGCTGCAACAAGACTTGCTCTAAAAGGGGTAAAAAGGGCAACACTTAACATTTTTCCATAGGGCAGCTTGCAAATTTAGCATCTTAGCACCAGCAAATATTTAGGTCCACAAAAAAATCCCTATAAAAAAAAAATAGAAAAGATAAATGTATAATTTGGACCATTCTGTACAAACCTCTAAAATTTTATTTAAAACAAGGTGTTTATAACAAATATGGACATCTTACATAAATCACAGAAAAACACAATTAGAATAATTAGCTATTACACAATTAACAAAACATGAGTAGTTAGATAGCAGATATAGCAGGAGCATAATCATTATATATTCTACCATCATTGTTTATTTCTAAAACATATGCAATAACATCCTTAAAGTGTAAATAAAGTTATTGACCAAACTATACATATATATATTATATTTATAATGTAGAAACATAAACTTAAACATTGAAAAGTAAAAACGATTTTGTGTTTTTCAGTTCTCACCTCTTAATCCTGCACCCTGTCTCCCCTGCATTTCTGTGTACTTGCTTTTCCTGTATAGTGCCCAGAAGTCACCTCCTCCTAAAGAGGTTACACAATGACTCATTCTGCTGGTGCATGCTTAGTAATCTGATTCTTTACAGAGTGAAAAGGTGAGAGAGAATTTTACTAATCTTTTTTTTCACTTTACAATGCTTTAATGGGGCAATCTTTATAAATAAGATTTACTTACACTTTAAATAAATAAGAAATAAACTACAAATGGAATATGGAACTTCCGTCATGGACCAAAATGGCAAGATGAGCTAACTGCTTTTTGATTGAATGAATGTTCTTTAGTTAATATCTTTTAATTGTATTAATTGTTAGTATCTAGATGCTGTGCAGAGATGGAGGGTTCGTTAAGTCTTTTGGGATGTTAGTAATGGGATGATTTATCACGGTACCTTTTATGCAATACTGACACATGTCAACTGTTATCTAATTGAGGAGGGAAGTCTCCAGATGTCTTCATTATTCTCCAGCTATGAGTATATTATTTATGGGGCTACATGTAATGCTTGTTAATACTTATTCAGGTCCCTTCATGGATATTAAGATACTTATTCATCAAAGTGAGAATTCAACCGCCAAAGTGAATTCTTATCACTTCAGGCAGCTATGCTTCGATTCTCTACTCCAGCGTTTCTCAACCTTGTTGAGACTGCGACCCCCTTCTGACGTCATTGCGCCGTGCGGCGTGGTGACGTTCGGCCGAAACGTCATCACGCCGCGCATCATGTGATGATGTTGTGGCCGAAACGTCATCACGTCGCGTGTCGCGTGATGACGTTTAAGGCCGACGTCACCCGCAGGAACCCTTACAAGAAGGGTTCCTGCGGGTGCTTCCGGGAGTCGGCGCGGTTCTCAACCCCAGTGGGACGGCCTCGAGACCCCATCGGTCTCACAGGTTGAGAACCGCTGCTCTACTCCTTATTCACTAAACAGAAGAATAGCAAATTTGTGACTGTGTCAGTAGCAGTCTGTGTGGCATAGTCAGTCACACAGTAGGAGCCCTGCCATCAGCCCTTTAATTCATCACTTCAATCCAGCGAACAAAACTGGTGAATGTGACACAACAGGCCTTTCATGAATAAGACCCTAAATCAACTTCATCAGCTGATTTTCTCACTAAATCCTTTTCACTGTTTTGTTATGAATATTTTTCATTATGTAAATGTAGCTCCATGAAGTTATAAGATACATCAACACTTATTAAGGTGTGAGGCTGTGGTATTCTGAAGTCTAATGACATCGGTTGATGACCAAACTGGATATTTTATTTGTTTTCCCAAAACTCAGATTACATATATAGATGGTTTCTTAACATGGTCTTCTGAAAGTATTGTTCCTTTTTAAATATAACCAGATTGAAATCCACAAAAGAAAGAAAATATTCACACAATTTATAGCAAATATATTTCTCAATGTGGGAATAAAATGTGTTGCATAAATTCCATTATTAAAAGAATTGTATCACATTAATCAATACGCCATAGTGTTAAAGAACTTGTTTTATTGTTTAAAACAAGGGATTCCTTATTCTCATTCTTCATACAAAATGTATTATGAAAGGTTGGTTTAGACAGCTTGCTCCTAGCAGAACCCCTTTAGACACATTTGTTTTTAAAGAGAGTAGCTACTATTATCCCACATGACATATACTGTACTTTAAATATAATTTATTTTTTTCTTACCATATTTAAATAATTGGTTCTATAGTTGCAGAACACAGTCCCTGGGTTTGGACAACACCACCAGTTGCAGGGGTTTTCCCGTAGAAATAATCACTATTTTTGATAGGAAAGGTTTTGCTTTTCCCAGGTGAGAGGAATCCACTTTGCTTTATAAAACTTTCTCTTTTGCTCTACAAAAATTGATTTTTGATGTGAAACAATGAGGTTGATGATATTCAGGTTTGAAAAGCATTTTGAAAACCAGTAATTTTCTCGGAAGCCATTTATTTAAAATAACGGGAATAAGATGAATACTTCCCTTAAGTAAGTTCTTTTCTGACAACATCACAGTAAGGTGAATTGTACTGATTTCAAGTACTGATAGATTGTATTGAATTCCTTTGGTAAAACGGACACTTTATTATTTGCAAGAAACTGAGGAAGGCTTGTTTCAGCTTCTTGTTTTGAAGAATAATTAGCACTGAATGCATGGATGGATAGCTACCAAGCAACATTGTACAAATGCAGCCTGGAAAGCTGTTAGGCGTGACATATTGTGATATAATCAAATTAAATGATACTAAGTAAACTAAATAAAATCCAGAGAACTGTCTAACGGCCCTCACTGCGTTGTAGTGAGCGTCTAATGATGGCTCCTTGAAACTTGTCTTCTCTTGTTTGTTCATCCTCTTTGTGTGTTTCTGAAGTGAATAAATCACCAGTAAAGCTGCAATGGAGAAGACCATAAATGCCGGAAAGGACCCTGTGAAAGAAATTATAATTAAGGGGACAAACTGTGCACTGGGAAGTATAGGGTTTGTAAAGTTACTGAAATGACTCCAGTTGCCAAATTTGGCAATCCCATTGTAGACAGAAGGTAGACTAAAGATGACTGAATTTGCTACACTGCAAAGAAAAAGGAGCGGGAGAAAACGGTCAAAATACTTTTTAAAAGCAACAAAAATGCAGTTGTTTATCTTAACAATGCGGACACATTAGAACATGCAAAGCCAAGTAGCAAACCACAGGCTGGCATAGTTGAAGAAGAGAAAGATATATCTGAGAAATTCTGCTGAAAATGTTTTAGAGCTGGTATACAAATCTGAAAAAAAGTATGATATTGTCAAAATATTTAAGAATGAAATGCGTGAAAGTCCAAGGCAAACGATTATAGCATCATAAGAGCCTAGAATTCCATGAGATACAAGCTCCATCAGATGTATAATAGTCATGAATCCATTTGCCAGACTTCCGATGAGGTTCTCAAGCATTAGGATGCTTAAGGAGATCATTGTATATGTCATCATACGTGCTTATTGTATTCTCCTGCTATGTTTCTTTCTTCTCTTTGTTATTAAAGATAAAAATCTGGTGTTGGCATCAGTAGATCAAAGGTATTCCTATATATTCATAGGTTTCTGGTCTTCTTTAAAGGAATGATTTCAAAATGCAAGGATTTTGTGGTCCCCTACTTGTTTAGAAGGTGCTGAAGAATGTTGTCTGCTGTCTGCTGTCTGCTGTCTGCTGTTCATGCAAATTTGAAACAATAGTCAGTGATGTACTATGAATATTCTTGTTTTTTTGTTTTTTTTGCATATGCAAAATGTAACATGTCCTTGTTCAGCTTCTTTCAGATATCATAAGGAACCTCTAAAAGAGAACAGGAACAAAGGAGATTTACTTTATAGATAAAATACAAACATATTTATAGGTGATAAAAATTAATATATATTAAAATTTAAGGTTATACAAGAGTATTATGTAAAACTTTCACATTTTTATTTTGTAATATATCCCTATGCCTTAGTAATACATTCAGAGAAAATAACTTTTTCTTTCTTTTTTTCTTATTTTATTAAAAGTAAGGGTGTTGTCACTTGCATTGGTTGGTGATCATAATTTGAGATATTAGCACATGGAATGTTACTTTGGCCATTTCAAATTTCCAAACAGCAAAAAAAAAAAAGAAAAAGAAAAAGTCAGCTATCAGCAACATTACAAAAATGTAGCTACCCAGCTGCAATGTATATAAATGCTAAGTGTCAGCAACATTACAAAAATGTAGCTACCCAGCCGCAATGTATATAAATGCTAAGTATCAGCAACATTACAAAAATGTAGCTACCCAGCCGCAATGTATATAAATGCTAAGTATCAGCAAACAAAAGAAAACCCAAGTCACCAGCAAACAGTTAAAGAGCAATATCAGCAACAAATAAGTTAAAAAAAACAAACAATGAAACCCACAAAATCCCATGAAACACCTCCCCTTCTTATCCAAATTGTCTCGGGGTGGGGGCCATACACTAAAACTAACAATATCTTAAAATCTTCTGTCCCCTAGTTGTATTTGGGTCAGATGTGGGAATATCCTTGAATGTGCTTCTAAACCTAAAATATATATAAAAAATTCTTCTCTTTGTGCCTCCAGATGCAACTGAAACTACCAGAGTTCTTCACTGGCTTATATAGCTGTGTATCCGACCTGACAGAAAACTGCCTAATTCAAGTCTATTGTGCAGTTCCCTGTCTGTCAGATCCACAAATACTTGGTAGGCAAAGAGAGATTGAAGGCTTCCACAGAAGACAGCAGAAAAGTCATCTTAAAAACTATCATTTTTTTGTATAATATGTTTAAAATTGCATTAACCTTTTCCTATCCTGTGTCCCCTAGAGGGGGACATTCCAAAAATTCCATTCAATCCATGGTCCCCTAGCAGGGGACATCAATATTACAGACATATTATTTCCTACTAATTTCTTTGATAAAATTGACTGATATTGCATGAAAAGTCTAATTTCACATTTTTGACTGTGACTAAGTAATAGGACAAACTTCATTATGGGTTTACATCAGTCTAAGGGAGGAGAATTCTTTTGGTCAAGAAAATTATCTTAGAACAGTATAGTAAATAGAAGAAAACAGCTATGTCATTTTAAAAAGGCTGTTTCTCCTGCAGTAACTAATTTACTAATCGACTTTAGTAAATATCCCCCAAATGTTGCAATGTTCATCCTCTCATAAAGTGTTAAATGACAAAGCAAGCCTAGCAACATCTTTGGAAAGTCTTTAATAATATCTAATGTGCCCCAGAGCACCAAATGCTTAGATGTTTATAGAATCAATAACTGGTCATTTCATTGTCCATTGTAATAAAAAATGTGATCACTATGAAATACTAGCAGCCCAGATAAATGTTTCAATTTGATCTTTGTGTGCAAATTACGCCTTCTAGTGGGTCTTTATGACAAAATCAAACGTCTTCCAATCCGATTCTTACATTGTTTTTATTACAGGTATGACAGAAAATCTTTAGGAAAATAATATTACAAAATATGATTTGCTATACCGCAGCAGCATAATCATCATATATTAATTAGTCACTATCCAATTAAAAAAAAAACACATGCAGTAACTTTCTTACACAAATGGGAAATAAATTACAGATGAAATTAAAAAACTAAAAGAACAATTATTCTTGGAGGTTTTTGTATATGACAAAAAGAACTTCAACTTGAGTGAACCATGTGAACATTCTTTAGTTTAGTTAAATTGTTAGATAGTATTATTGGTTTGTAGATGCCAAGCTCCCTGGGTAAATGATAGGAGGAGAATAGCTAAGCTGAGTAGTATGATTTCCAAAGACTTGTGATCTACAATCAGAAGTAGACGGTTTATTGACGGTTTTTGAAGGTTAGTAACATAATTAATATTTATCAAGGATCCTTTTACCCAGTACTGACTCAAATGTAATCTGTTTGAAGAGGGTAAGTCTCCAAATGATGCCTTCATCATTCTACAGCTGTAGGGATATTTTAGGAGGCTACAGGTAATGTTTGTTAATGCTAGTTTAGGTCCCTTTATGGTTACTATGTCTAGGGACATAGACTGAATATTATATACATTAAATTGCCTTCATAACTTGGTTTTATCACTAAATCATTTTCACCATTTATTTATAACTACATTTCCATTATGTCAATGCCCCCCAGCACCAGGAGTTATGTGACACATCAGTGTTTGTTTAGGTCAGTCATATGTTGCTGTGGTATACATTTCCACAATCTCAGATCACATTCACAGGTGGTTCCTTGACATGGTCTTGTGAGAGTGTTGTTCTTTTATAAATATAACCAAATTGCAAATCATAAAAGAAGAAAAATAGTCACACAACTAAAAGAAAATACATTTCTCTCATTTCACTAATACAAAATAAAAATGAATAATATTGACATTATTCAGTATGAGAAAGGACTAGTCCAATTGATTGGCAAAATATCTGCCATTCTGGTAACAGTTCAACCTAAATTTGCACAGTTTTCCCATTGCAGAATCACAATTTTTATTATTCAGAGCCTTTTATATGGACCAAAGCTATGCATCATTACTATTTTTAAAAAAGGAGATATTAAAAGGGATGTCCACCACCCCAAAAATGGGTGGAGATTATCTCTTTAAATTAAATTAATTTTAAATATAACTAATTTATTTCTTACCATTTTAAATAATTGGCTGTACAGTTACAGAATTCTTCATCTCCCCTTATAAGTCACAGTTCCTAGATGTTGACAACTTCCTCTGCTGCAGTCGTTTACCAGCAAAAATTCTCCCAATTTGTTGTTTACAAGGGAAGCAGTACTTTTAATTAGTGAAAGGATTTTTTTATGCTCAGTGATCGGAATTTTGCAATATAAAATTATTTTTAATGTGAAAAAATGGGGTTGATGATATTCAGGCTGGAAAAGCAGAATATGGAGCCATTTATTTAAAATAGTAGGGTAGACTAACATTTCCATTAAAGTTATTTTTTTCCCCAACATCACAATGAGGATTATAATGGATTGTACTTATTTCAAGTACTGATAGTTTTTATTGACTTCCTTTGGTAAAAACAGTACATTATTCTATGCAAAAAAACAATCAAAGTTTGTTGGAGCTTCTTGTTTTGAAGAACAAGTAGCACTGAATGCATGGATGGATAGCTACCAAACAACATTGTACAAAAGCAACCTAAAATGCTGTTAACACTGACTTTTCCTGACATAACAAAATTAAAGGAGACAATGTAAACTAAATAAAAAGCAAAGAACTGTCCAACTGCCTTTGCTGCTCTGTAGTGAGCTTCTAATGATGGTTCCTTGAAACTTGTCTTCTCTTTTTTCTTCATATTCATTATGTGCTTCCGAAGCGAATAAATCACCAGCCAAGCTGCAATGCAGAAGACCATAAATGCAGGAATGGTCCCCATGAACGAAACAACAATAAAGGGATAAAACTGTGATTTGGAAAGGAAGAAGGTTGATGAATTACTAGAGATGTTCCAGTTGCCAAATGTGGCAATTGCTGTGTAGACAAAAGGAAGACTACAAATGATTGAATTTGCTACACTGAGAAAAAGCAGTAGTGGAAGAAAGCGGTCAAAATTCTTTTTAAAAGCAGCAAAAATACAGTTTTGTATCTTGACAATACGGACACAGTAGAATACACAAAGCCAAGTGGCAAACCACAGGCTGGCATTACTTAAGAATAAGAAGGTGGATCTGAGTATCTCCGCTGATGATGGTAACAAGTTGGGAAGAAAATATGTAAAGATATATGATATTAAAGAGACAATTAAGAAGGCAATACGAGAAAGTCCAAGGCAAACCAGTATGGTATCATAAGAACCTAGAGTTCTATGAGATACAAGTTCCATAAGATTTATCATAGTCATGAAACCATTAGTCAAACTTCCGATAAAGGTCTCAAACAATAGGATACTTAAGGCGATCTTTTCATATACCATCATACTTATTGTTATGCTTTTCCTGGTATGTTTCTTTCTTCTCTTTCTGATTATAGATAAAAAATGTGGTGTTGGTAACAGTCATTCAAGAGTATTCCCTTATCTTCATAGCTTTTGTGATCTTCTATAAAAAATTGATTTCAGAATTTATGGATTTTCTGGTCCACTGCTTGCTCAGAAGATGCAACAAACTAATCAGGCTAGAGAGGAACGTTGTCAATTGTCTGTTGTGGCAGTGCATGCAAATCTGAAACAACAGTTAGTGATGCACTATGAATATTCCTGGTTGTTTGCATTCACAAAATTTAACATGTGTCTGTGTCTCTATTCAGCTGCTGTAAGGGTTCGCCTGAGTTGGTAGAGGCGGAGGAGAAGGAGACTGCTGTCTGAGTCCACAGGGACTTTGCACAAGCTATCCCTAGGGCGTAGAGTCTAAGGAACTCCCTTGTCTCCACCATTGACCCCCGCATGGGGATGTGGGCTTAGCCGCAAGGATTTCCCAGGTCGCGACCCCCAGGGTAGCTGTCCACTGGTGGAAAAGTGGAAACAAACGCACAAGCTATGTACCGGAACAGGCAGGCACAGGGAGTAGGCAGTATAAACAGGAACAAGCAGGCAACAAACAAGCATATATATCTAGAATATAGTATATATCTAGGATATATTTACCAACCGCTCAATCCCTGTGTTAGCAGTCAATCGGGTGCTTTGGAAGAGAAGAACGTCTTTGCTTGTATTATAAAAAAAAACGATGGTTCCAGCACTCCATTTAAATCAGTCAAAAAAGTTTATTCTTACCACATGGGTGACATAAAAACAATTAAAAGCAACCGCCTACGCGTTTCGTGCATTGGCACTTAGTCATGGCATCAACAAGCAGGCAGGCTAGTAGGTTGGACAAACAAGCAGAAGGGCTAGTAGGTTAGGTCAGACAGGAACAAGCAGGCCGGCAAAACTAGGACTGGTACACTTAAATTGAAATTATATAGGCAGAGAGGCAGATGCACTTCTACCTCTATGCGCACCAGGCACGCACCCCAGAGACATTGTCGTGACCGCGATGAACAGATGCTGGACCGAACGCTAGTAAGTATAATTCCTTACAGCTGCTCACATATATCATACAGAACCTCTAGAAGAGCCTAGGAACATATGAGTGTTATTTGAAGGACAAAATGCAAATATATTTATTGGTTATAAAAATGAATATAAATTAGGGTTTAATGGGGAACTAAAGTCTAAAAATTATTTCAGCTAGAAGCCTTATGGACCTTAGAACCTTATGAAAAAAACTGCAGAACATACCCAAATGTACAGTAGCCCTATAAGACAAAGGATAAATGCCTGTGAAATTGTCAGCTGTGCAACTCCATGTTTGGCTGTCCTGTAGACACGGCACATGCTCAGTGTGCTTTGTTCCCTGTAGGTGTGCCCTAATTAAGGACCAACGCAAAATAACCTGACTATAAACTCATGATAAAGCTATCAATGAAATCTGATGTTGAAGTCAAATTAATCAAGAATAAAGAACTACTGAATTCTCTTCAAATCAAAAAGAAGAAACTATTTCTGCAATTAAAGGTTGCTTCCCATTTATTTAAAAGCAAACATGTTGAGTACAATAGGGTTGATTATCAAAATACTTTTATACATATGCAGTAGATTCTCTGCAGCCCTGCAATGCACAGCTGAACTAATTTATTATTAGCTAACTTTGCAGTATGGATATTTTAGCAATATTTTAGCAATATTGGCATTAAAGGGATTGAATTACCTAAACATCCCTTTTAGTTGCATGGTATTCAGTTCAGTTGCATACCACATACATAACACCATTACCTTTAAAAGGGGGTGACTTATGAAATACACCTTATCTTCGGCTGCGTAGCTTCCAGTATAATCTTGCACTCTTTTTTTGAAGTGGAATAGTTGCTTTACACATATTAAATGAGATAAGAAGGAATCCTAAACTGCAGATCTAGTTCACCTAATAGATCTAAATAACTGTTTAATTTCTCCACTTTGACAGAAAATTCCTAAGAAATAAGCCAACCATATCATCCCTTTAACCAGGTATGGCTCAGTATTGAATTAGAGCTATGTAGCTGTATTTTCATTGCCCTGTAGGATGCATTTGTAAATGATATCTTGTTAAAGTAATGATCTGATCTGCACATTAAAAAGGCTTATTCATGAAAGTGTGAATTCCCAGGTGTAGCAAATTCATATTTTGCTATGCTTGTTGCATTTGGAGCAATACACCTTGCTGAATTTGCTACTTTGACACAAAACAACCCAACATTTTGTTAATTAGTCAAAAGTTGTGTGCATATGAAAAGTAATGCATAAAGGTGAGCAAGTTTGTAACTGTCATAAAATGTCAAATTGGATGCAAATTCTCCACATCATTGTTTGCTGAATATGCAAAGTTGTGGCTTTGGTAGATTCATACATTTACATGATTGCTCATACATTACTACCTAAGATTGGAAATGGAGTTGCAGTTAACTATTTTTTATGAAGATAAATAAATTACAAATTATCCATACAACCTGTATGATTTATAGATTTTCACTGGTAAAAGGATGATCTGGTAAAACCATGCCTTTAAAACTAACATGTATAAAATACACATAATGCAGGGCTGATAGAACATTAGCTCATTGTATAGCTGGACTGAAAACCTTTGCAGTCTATAGTGCAGTCTCAGAGCACATTTCTAACAAGCTTTGCAGTGTGGGGGAGGGGTATGGTTAATTTCTGATAAATACATCATATGAAATTAAAACTGTTTTAAACACAATCCAAATTCCACAATGCAGTGATCTGGGCTATAAGTTAGATTTATTTACCAGTTGTAACAATATTTTTAAGTCAAACTGTTTTTCCCCAGTCCCTTAGAATTACATATACAGCAACACTGATGAAGGAAAGAGGCGTATATAGAGAATAAAGATGTCTGCCTCCAGTGACAACTTTACAGGCATCAGTATACACTTTCTGTTGGACTGTAGCACTTATGAGCTGTTTTAATAAACCCTATACATAAGGCACATCATTTTTAGCCTAAATTTTTCAGATGCTTTAGTTCCCCTTTAAGGCTATGATTTAGGAAATTTTTATAATCTTCTAAAGAATAATATGATACTAAATGACCAGCATGCATTGTATAACTCCCACTTGTCTGCTGCTTCCCTGAGGGCGTGTGCTTACTTACCAATAGGGGAATGGGAAGCGATAATAATTCAGGCATGAGGGATTCTTAAAGAGACCATTATGAAAAGACTGATGCCTAGTACATTCTCTGTGCAGCAGTATAACCAAATTTAATACTTTAATGTATCTCAGTACAGCAGAATCATTACAGTGAATACAGTTTGCACCAATATAAATATACAGTACATTTAAAGTTACATAGGGTCATCAATAATTAACATCACTTTAGCCTAAACTGGTCAAAGCACTGCACTAAATATTGTAGTGAGATTAGGAATCTAGTTGATCCCTGAAAATACAATGTCAAACCATAACTGCTGCTCCCTCGAGGGGATTGGTCTCAAGCAAAAAATACACCAGACTTGCATGCTGTGGTGTGGACTCTATGGTTGTTCCAAAGCTACCGGCAACAAATGAGCTACAACCTAAATCCACAATACAAAGCTAAATGCCAGCACCAAAATAGTGGAAATGCCAACTAATCAGCACATGATCATATTAAAAGCCAAACCCAAAACAAAAATTGCTCAGCAGACAAAAATCCCAGGTTGTGAGCAAACAAACACTTAACCACTGACAAGTTAAAAACATGAAGAAATTCACAAAAACCCATTCAAACCTCCTTCCCCTTATACTATTGTCAGTTGTTTGCCCTTCTCTTTTACCTCCTCAACATGTGCCCCTAAGCCTAAACTAAGTAAAAAATAATTGAATCTTTAAAAATGAACTGTCAGTTTGTCAAAGTGAGAATTCAACTGTTAAAGTGAATTCTCGTCATTTCAGGTCACAAATTCTCTACTTCTTATTTACTAAGCAGCACCAGATTCCCATAGTAAAGAAACTAATGGTATTGGACATAGTTTATTGTGTAGTGCAGTGTATTCAGTCAAACACTAGAAGCCCTGCCATCAACCCAGTAATTTAACACAGTACTGGGCAAAATTTATTAAAAGGAATAGCATCGATATCACAATATTGAACAGGTTTTTACCAATATCGCGACATCAGAATTTTGCCGATATCGCGATATCGATACTGCCAATATCGTGATATTGAATTTTGGTCCGAACCATTAATTTCAATGGCAGAACGGCTGAAATTCTGATATTGCGATATTGATATCAGTAAAATTTCAATATCATGATATCAATGTTACTGATATCGTGATATTGGTAAAAACCCGCTCGATATCGCGATATTGGTAATTTTACCGATTTTAATAAATTTCACCTTGGACTTGGACACAGTATGCCTTGACAAATTCTCTAATTTGACAGACTCTGACGCTTGAAGAATAGCTTAATTACCTGTGCGTGTGCACACAAAGTTATGCAAAGAGCTCCATTATTGTGGAATAAGTTTACACAAAGTTTCAGAGAGCAACTGCCTCCCTTCATCAGGTGTACTGATGAAGGCAGGCGGTTGTCCCCCAAAATGTTGTTTAAACTTAGAGGGTTATTGACTAAAGTTTAAATTCGACTGTCAAATTTTCAAACAGTGGATTCCCGTAGCAAGTCCACAACTGCGACAATATTTCCACAGTAAAATATTCTCATTATGAAAACGTGATTGCAACAGCTAGCAGTCAGTTGCAACTGTCTTTAGCTGGCAAATTCACACGTTTACGCAACAATTTGGACTTTAGTGAATAATTCCGCAATAAAGTGAGGATTTCAATTTGATATAACACGATGAGCAGCGTGGGTTTATTCACATTACACAAGTTGTTTTGGGTCTGCTGGAGCCCTTTCCAGCTAGCTCCTGGATAAAGCAAAGGTGAATGTGACATGACTATTTAACTGGTATAAAATGTGTCACATATACTGAATTTTTAAATGTCAATATGTTATAGAGCTGGTCCTATTGATTAAAACAAAATATTTGTCATTCTGGGAGACCCTTCTTTCAAGTTATTATTCCTCAAAAAATGTTTAGACAGTTTGTTCCTTGGAAAACCATTTTTCACTACTTCAGACAACTTTATTTTTTATTGATTGCAGTCTTGCAACATAACTATTTTTTAAAAAGTGATATATTCACTGCAAATGGGATACGATTCTCTTTCCAAAAACATGGTTGGGAAATGTATCCCTAAATGATATATATTTTATATATAGATCGCTATTTATATCCTACCATTTTTGTAAAATTTGCTCTATACTTGCATAATTATTGAGCTCTTCTCACATACAGTGGGCCTGCTCCAGGCTAGGCTTTTTTTTTTGTGGGTTCAAATTTTGGGTCTCAAACCCCTGTGATAATCAATAGTTTCTGCAGTTTTTTTTAATTAAACAATAACAAACTTATCTATAAAATAGCATTAACTTTCACAAAAATATTGTAGTAAACAGAGCAATTCCCAATAAGTATGGTAACTTGAAAAAGTAAAACCTCCTAAACAGAGAAAAACCAGCATGATGGCTATTCAGTTAGGTGTACCATATGGTGCTCCTATGTACAACCTTATTACTATCACAAAACTTTAAAAACTATAAAAGATAAGAAAGAAGCCAAATACTTTGAAAGAAAATGTTACACAAAAATAAAGTGCTCTGCATGGGTACTTACCGCGAGAAACTTCCAGGTGTTCGCCCAATTAAACTCGGAAAAGTAAAAATGAGCTTTTCCGAGTTTAGTCAATTTCCCCCTAAAAGGGTTACTCTCTTTAAAAATATTTTGGGGTTCATAATGGTTCATATGAAAGAATAACAGCACAGATAAATGTAATTTGGACCTTTTTGTGTAAAACTATTAACTATCATTTACAACTGGATCTTTATGACAAATACAAAGATCTTCCAAGCCCATTCTAATATTGTTTTTATTTCATAAATCACAGAGAATCTTAAGGAAACTTAGTAGTTATTAAGGAAAACAGAAAATGAATAAATATACAGCAGTTGCATAATCATATATTATACAGTCATTGTTCTATCTTAAAAACACATCAAATTCTTATACAAATAAGACATTAACTAAAGATATAATAAAGAACTGAAAAGGACAATTAAACTTGGAGGTTTTTTGCATAGGAAAAATTCTTTGAACTTAAACCATGGAACCAAAAATCTAATGGATTCTGAGCGAACAATATGAAAATTCTTTGTTTAGTTATTTTCTTTTAATTTGTTTTTGTATGTGAAGCTCTCTGGGTAAATAATATGAGGATTATAGCTAAGTTGAGCAGTACGATTCCCAAAGATTTGTGGCATGCAATCTGAAATAGAGAGTTCACTGTGGGGGTTATTTATCAAAGACTGAATTGTCATATAAAGGTGAGAATTCACCACTTCCTCATATTCGAGGTATTCAGCAAACTCTGCAATGTGGCAAATTCACCAGCTAATGACGGTCGCACACTACACAATAGACAGCCACTGACATGGTTGTGACTTCACTATGGGAATACTGACGCAGGGGAATTCTCTGTTGGTGAATAAGGAGTTGAGGATAAGAGCGTAGCAACCCGAACTGATGAGAATTCACTCCAACAGTTTTCAACTGTCTCGACTTCAAGTCTTTTTGGAGATTAGTAAAGCTTTATCAAGGAATCTTTTATATAGTACTGACACGTCAATTGTAATGTGTTTAAGGAAGTTGAGTCTCCAGATATCATCATTATTCTCCAGTTTTGGAGAATTACAGGTTGTCTGTAATGTTTGTTAATACTATTTTAGGACCCTTCATGGTTTCTATGTCTAGGTACAGTGCATATTACAAACATTAAGGAGCTTATTGATCAAAGTGAAGTGAATTGGCATATTGTCATCACTTTGGGTCGCTATGCTATGATAATAGATATTTCTGTTTTCCTTATTCACTAAACAGAGGATTCCCATTGCGAAGATGCATCTTCATCAGCAGCCGTCTCTTGCATAGCATGGCGTAGTCAGTCGGACAGTAGGGGCCATGCCATCAGTCCACTAATTTGCCACTTTAATCTGGTGAATAAAACTGGCTAATGCAGCACAATCCACCTTGCTGAATTCGCTACTCGACAGGCTATAATGCTTGATGAATTGCTGCAAAGAGATCCATAAATTCACGACTTTTATAAGCTGTCAGATTGGCAGCAAATTTGGCACATTTCAGAGTTTGCTGAATATGGCGAACAAATGCAAAATCACACCTTTACTCTACTATTCAGGCTTTAATGAATAAGCCTCTTTAAATCATCACCTGGTTTTGTTAATAAATCTTTTTCACTATTTAGTTATGAATACATTTCTATTAACCAGAAGTCATAAAAGAAAGAAAAGAGTCACACAACTTACAGCAAATACATTTCTCCATGCAGGTATAACATGTATTGCATATATTCCATTATTAAATGAATTGTATGACAATATTCTATATGTTTATAGGGATGGTCCCATTGGTGAAAACCTGCCCTTTTCAATCACAGTCTCCTGCCGTTGAAACTTCCCTCAGTAGCAGGGATTTACCAGCAAAGATTATCCCTTTCTGTATTTCCCAGGGGAGATAGTAATTTTCCCAAGTGACAGGGTCCTGGATTGCTGTTAACAATTAAAACATATGTCCTGCAAAATGAATTTTTACTGTGATAAATAAAGCTGATGATATTCAGGTTTTGAACAGCAGAATAAAGGCCAGGAATGTTTCAGATATGGAGACATTTATTTCAAATAATGTGGAAGTCGAACATTTTAAGTAATTTTTTTTCCCAACACAATGAGGATTATAGTGGATTACCGTATATTTACATCAAATACTGATAGATTGTATTGAATTTCTTTGGTAAAAACAACACTTTATTTTCTGTAAAAAATTGGTGAAGGCTTGTCGGAGCTTTATGTTCTGAAGAACAAGTAGCACTGAGTGAATGGATAAATAGCTACCAAACGAAATTATACAAAGACAGCATATAAAGCTGTCAGAATTAACTAGCCCAAATGCAGACACTACAAAGGGGACAAAGTAAAGTAAATACAAAGCAAAGAACTGCCCAACTGCCTTCACTGCCCCGTAGTGAGCTTCTAATGATGGCTTCATTTCTTGTTTCTTCATCCGCATCGTGTGTTTCAAAATTGAATAAATCACCAGCAAAGTTGCAATGCAGAAAACCACAAATGCAAGGGTGGACCCCATGAAAGAAAATATAATAATCTGTGGACTGGAATTCAAGGAGGTTGAATAATTACTGGAATTATTCCAGTTACCAATTGTGGCAACCTTAGCGTAGGCTAAAGGAATACTAGAGATTAATGATATTACTACACTGAAAAGAAGAATGAGTGGGAGAAAGCGGTCAAAATACTTTTTAAAAGCAACAAAAATGCAGTTATGTATCTTGACAATTCGGACACAGTAGAACATACAAAGCCAAGTGGCAAACCACAGGTTGACGCCGCTGAAGAATAGGTAGACGCAGCTGAAAATTTTCAAATTAGTTGAGTTGCCAATATCCAAATATGGAATAAATGGAGCAATGTTAAATATTAGCAGAATATTTAAAAAAGCAAAACGTGATACACCAAGGCAAACCAGTATGGTATCATAAGAGCCTAAAGTTCCATGAGATGCAAGCTCCATCAGATTTATAATAGTCATGAATCCATTAGCCGGACTTCCGATGAGGTTCTCTAGCATTAGGAAGCTTAAGGAGATTATAACATATATCATCATATGTTCTTTTTTTTAAAAAACTTCCTTATATGGTTTCTTTCTTCTCTTTGGTATTAAAAATAAAAGTGTAGCGGTATCAGTCACTCAAAGTTATTCACTTATCTTCATTGCTTTTATGATCTTAAGTAACTCAAGCTAGAGAGAAACATTGTCAATGGTCTGTTGCTGCAATGTATGCAAATTTAAAATGACTGTTAAAGACACACTATGAATATTTCTGTCTCTTTGCATATATTGCAAATTTAATATGTTTAAATGCCTGTGTCCCTGTGAAATTGCTTGAAAATATCATAAGGAACCTATGGAAAGACTATAGAAAAGTAGATGGTTTCTTAAAAGAAAATATACATATTCATAGAAACATTTATATAAATTAGCATTTAAGGCCATAATCGAGAGAGTTTCTATAACAGTGATGGCTAACCTATGACACGCGTGTCAGAGGTGACACACAGAGACATTTTTGATGACACATATCATGGTGCTGTTCATGCTGCGTTCTCAGTAGGAGAGTTACTCCGCCTTCAAAAAATTACGGATTTTTCTCTAAGTGACACACCACCCAAGTTATGCTTGGTTTTTGGATAACTTTTGACATACCGAGCTCAAAAGGCTGCCCATCACTGTTCTATAATCTCCTATAGAATATGATACTAAATGACCAGTATGCATTGTATAACTCCCACTTGTCTGGTGCTTCTCTGAGGGCGTGTGATCGAGCAATAAATCAGACATGAGGAATTCTAAAAGAGGCAGTCAGAACAATTGACTGATGCCTAGTACATTCTCTTTGCAGCAGTTATACCACACCTAATACTATAATGTATCTTAATACAGCAGTGGAATTACAATGAATGCAGTTTGTGCTAGTGTAAATATAAATTTGAGCTACATAGGGTCATTAATACTTACATCACTTTAGCTTAAACTGATAAAAGCAATGTTGTACCAAATACTGAAGTGGTATTAGGATCCTTGTTATCCCCTGCAAATACAATAGCAATCAATGGGCATTCTTCAATGAGATGGCCCAAGCAAAAGATACATCAGGCCTGCATGCTGTGGACCCTAATTTGGTCTGGGGAAGACCCCACTATGTACTGAGCTGTCAGTGATGGTATAACTGTCTATACCAGAAACCTACAAGAGTCCTGTACATAAATACTATCCAACTGATAGATAAGGTTGCTATCCCTGCTGGAGATCATTCCTTCCAAAATATTTTATCAGGATGCAGATTATGTTGTGTTTCTGCCCTTTATATGTCCTCCTATATGCTGCAAGATAAAGTAGCTCTGGTGTACAAACAATTAAACAGTCACAACAGGCATAGAATAATGACATAGCAGGAAGAGATTTCCCAAAAAAATGATAGCTCTACCTCAGTGCTCATACTTACAGGCATCACATATAATGCTGAGCTGAGGTCTGTGGTACTGTCCAAAATGTATAAATAATATGGAGGCACTCCAAACTTTTATGCCAATAAATATATAATCAGTTAAATGCCAGCCATTTACAAGGTGAGCATTCTACGAACCATCATCAGGAAAGTCCTGAAAGTGCCTTCATATTATTTATACATGTACAACAGGGGTAGTGATGTGAATTTTGGTGATTCTTCTCACCAACTGATATTCATAATTCACTCAGGTCCTCCTTCCAGGGCCCAGTTAATGAGACAGCTTTGTTGTGTGCCTGGTTGTGTTCCTTACTTTGATAGAATCACTGTATTTTTTATTACCATTGTTCTCCTCTTTCCCAGATCTTGGCTACCAACTTCTCCAGAAGTCCATTCTGTGTGACAACCGTGTCTGTGTCCAACTCACCCCATCAAGGTTCAAAATGTCTGACAGTTCCTACTACTCTTCAGTGCCTCAGCCTTAGCACACTACCGGGGGATGACTATCTCAGGAGCTGTGATCTGGAAATCTCCTCACAGCAAAGGTTAAGTGTAAAGCCAGTAGGTCTGCACTGCTTGTGACTTTAGCTAGTTAAATAAATCCCCAAAATGCTGCTGGAAACAGATAGTTACACATGATAAGGGAAGAATATTTTGAAAAAGACCTAAATGAAAATTTGTAATTTGACATTGGGCTCATACCAAAATCATAGCCTGAAATCACAGAGCTAAGTGAATGATTAGACAAAGTGATATGGCCTTCCACAACAAACTATGCCACATGGAATATACATATAGAAGGGAAGATTCATCAACAGGGGCAAACTTTACAGAGATCTAGTAACTTATTGCAACCAATTATTAGTGCTTCCTAATACCAGAGAATGCTGACCGATGATTGGCTGCTATGGGTTACTAGACCTCTGTAAATGATTGCCCCTGTTTATGAATTCTGTTAATAATTTGTAAACATTTCTAGGGCTTCTCATTTGGTGAAACAGAAGCTGAATGATGGATGTGAGATTTGACTGCAAATGCTGAGACAAGTCCATTAAAAAATTGTGTGTGTAAATAAATACTTTAGCAAGGTAGTGTTGTATAGGGCTTTCTGAGATTTGCTAGTAAAATCTACCAGGTGTAACAAAATCTTTACTATTTGAATAGAACATAGCAGGACATGTTAGGTAAATATTGGCATAAGAAAGGACAAATGAAAGCAGCAAATGAAAAATCAATGTTGTTTTTTAAGTAAAAGATAACTGTATTAGCCTTTTCTTCCCCTTTAATATTGTTAGTGGTAAGCACTATAGTGTACAGAGGTAACTGATAATACAGTGAATATTCCTATTGCTATCTCTCTTAGAAAGTTAGATTTTAGACCTGAATCCCCACCCCTCTCGACCCTGCAGAGAACATTTTTTTTTATATTTGAATGGACTTTGCATAGTAACTATTAGATCAGCTGCAGGCACAGTGAACAATCACAATAGATGATAAACAGTGAAATGAAAGTGTTATAGTAATTCCTTACAAATGCTTGGAATGTTTCTATAGTTATAGTATATAACATTGATGGTAAGTTCCATCACATTCAAAATATTGCATTATTTGTCTGATTCTTCACAACTAACGTTGAGATTTCAAAACTCATAACAACTTTTAAAACTTACTTTGTACTTCTGGTTTGTATTTAAACATTAAAAATGAAGTGAGATTGATAAATAGTATATACTCATGTATAAGTCGAGAAATTTAAGTAAAAAAAAACATGTAAAATAGTATACTCGACTTATACACGAGTAATACTGGTTTTCAAAGCAAGGGGGCGCTGAGAACTTACTCGCTTTGTAGATTTGAAGCTGCTTGTCAGTGGAAGCGGAAGCGGAGCAGGAGCCGGGGCTTCTGGGGATATTGGACCCCATGATCTGTCCCCCCTGGGCCAGAGTTTGGCTTTTACTTCCCAGGTCGGGTACCCTGCCTCTTTCCTGGCACCCCACGCCGCCTACTCTGGAGCCCCCGAGACTTCTTGTTCCACTTACGGATTTGCCAAGAGGTTTGCAGCTGCAGGTGGGGGGCAGCCATGGCCGCCACATCCGACCTCTAAACCGAGCTGCGCACTTCTCCCCCTACTCAGCACCCGGGAGCTTCAGCGAGCAGCCAGTCAGCAGCAGGGACACAGATATGGGGAAGATCTCACGCTTGCTGTAAGCCTGGGTTGGAGGGGCTTTGCTTTATCACCGCTGGGAAACTTTGCCTCAGAGCGCTACAGAGAAACCCCCTCCTCCCCTTCTGATCATGAGAAGGGGGAATCGGTAGACTGATCTGTCGGTGAAAAGCTCTGGTCAGGTGAGGAAAGCTGTAAAAGGCTGCCCCCCCCCCACACACCTCCTTTATCAACACCCGTTGCGGGGCGGGATCCTGGGTAAGCTCACATGTGTGTGTGCCCTGTGTGTGTGTGTGTGCAGTGTGTGTGTGTGCGCCCTGTGTGTGTGTGCACTGTGTGTGTGTGTGCCCTGTGTGTGTGTGAGCCCTGTGTGTGTGTGTACCCTGTGTGT
>WMED01003920.1:0-20911 GCA_019650415.1 Pipa parva
CCCCCCCCCCCCCCCCTTTTTTTTGTACCTACCTCGTACCCGGCCCGTCTCAGTGTGCTATAAAGCTCACGGTTACAGCGCTCCTCACTTCCTCCCCCATTGCTTACTGATTATGTCTGATAACATCATTAGTATGCGCCGTGGAAGGGAGAAGCGCTGTAACAGTAAGCTGTACAGCACACTGAGCTGGGCTGGGTGCGAGGTAGCGGTAAGGAAAAGGAGGGGGACGAGTACCACGATTGCGCCCCCCTCCTGCAGCTGCCTCTACCAATAGTGCTGGCCTGGCAATGGGGACCGGGTAAATGGCTTCAGGGGGCTGCATCCGGCCTGCGGGCCGTAGTTTGGGGACCCCTGATGTACAGTATAACAAATTCCTACTCTCTATCTTTGGTTGGGCAACATTTCTACTAAAGAGACACTACAGCTAACATTCTATTTTATAACAAGGCGGTATTGTTATAGTAAAACTGGATTCACATCACTGCATTTATACATTTTGAGCCTGAATTAGAAATGTGCCACAGCTAACTTGTCTATTTCATGCATTTTATAACTATTTATACTGATACCCTTGCCTTGAATTAGACTAATTATTAAATCTACCTCCAAACCAAACTTTAATTACCTTTAGATATTTTTTTTCCAATGTTTATGATCATGTTTTCTTTTGTTCCTATTTGCAGGTTTTTCTCCAAACCATAGTCTGATTCCATTAAAGTTGCTTTCAGTTTAAACCTGGGGTGATGAAGTCAATTCTGGATGGCCTGGCAGACACTACATTCCGGACAATTACAACTGATCTCCTTTACATGGGACCAAATGATGTACATTATGAAGACGCAAAAGGAGATATATCCTCCAAATTGGACTACTTCCCACAGAAGCTTCCTTTGTCCTCCCTGAGAGGGGATCCATTACATGAAAAAATGACCATAGTAGATAATCCCCTTTCAAGTATTCCTCTGGATCAAATAAATGCAACTGATTTTTATAACAAAACAATTTCGTCTTTCAAGGACAATGAAGACAATGTACAATGTGGGAAAAATTTCATGGAGATGGAATGCTTTATGATCCTCACTCCAAGTCAGCAACTAGTTGTAGCAGCTCTCTCAATAATACTAGGCACATTCACAGTCCTGGAGAACATGTTAGTTCTGGTTGTCATCTTACAATCTCGTAGTCTCAGATGTAGGCCCTCCTACCATTTCATTGGTAGCTTGGCAGTAGCTGATCTGCTTGGCAGTGTCATTTTTGTTTACAGCTTTGTTGATTTTCATGTTTTTCATCGAAAAGACAGCCCCAATGTTTTCTTATTCAAACTTGGGGGTGTAACTGCCTCGTTCACAGCGTCAGTTGGCAGTCTTTTCCTAACTGCAATAGACAGGTACATCTCCATACACAGGCCATTATCATACAAAAGAATTGTCACGAGGCCAAAGGCTGTCATTGCATTTTGCATGATGTGGACAATAGCAATTGTGATTGCAGTTCTCCCTCTGTTAGGGTGGAACTGCAAGAAACTTAAATCTATTTGCTCAGATATATTCCCCCTAATTGATGAAACTTATCTGATGTTTTGGATTGGGGTTACTAGCGTTCTCTTGTTATTTATTGTGTATGCGTATATGTATATATTATGGAAAGCTCACAGTCATGCTGTGCGAATGCTCCAACGTGGAACACAAAAAAGTATAATAGTTCACACATCAGAAGATGGCAAAGTGCACATAACCAGGCCAGACCAAACTCGTATGGATATTAGATTAGCCAAGACCTTAGTTCTAATTTTAGTAGTGTTAATCATTTGTTGGGGCCCTCTTCTTGCCATTATGGTCTATGATGTGTTTGGAAAGATGAACAAAACTGTAAAGACAGTGTTTGCCTTCTGCAGCGTCCTCTGCTTGCTTAATTCAACTGTCAACCCAATCATCTATGCACTTCGAAGCAAAGACTTGAGAAGTGCATTCTGTAGCATGTTCCCATCTTGCGAGGGGACTGCACAACCTCTTGACAACAGCATGGAGTCTGACTGTCAGAACAGACATGTAAATAATAGCAATGTGCACAGAGCAGCCGAGAGCTGCATTAAAAGCACCGTAAAGATTGCCAAAGTGACCATGTCTGTGTCAACAGACACATCTGCTGAGGCTGTGTGAGTTATTGGTATTGGCACAAGAAGCTTTTTGATCTGGTATTTATCCATGGGAAGTTAGAAACTGATGCAATCCACCTGGATTAGGAATATAAATATATCATTTAAAAAAAAGAAAAACCCTTGACTGAAATGGTTTCCCAACTCTAATCATTGAGCTTCAACTTCAACTTATTTTAACAGTGCACGTTTTCGGAATATTACCTGACAGCACAAAGTGGATCATTCAGCGCGACGCGTACATTTATCAATGTAAACTCTAAATCTATATGAATATATATATTGTGGAAGTCATTATTAAAATACATTCTTTTTTTTTTTCATTTCACATATTCCAAAAACCTGCACTGTATGACAAATGAGATCCTGCTCTCTAGTACCTTCCCCCATATCTAAAGAGCAATCATTTTGTTATATAAACCTATTTTTAATGATATACAGTTTTTCTTTATTTAAAAAAAACAAAACAAAACAAAAAAAAAAAAACAAATGTATTTAACTATTAATAATATTGACAAAGATTTACATTTTTTGTTCATATTTGTGTGTTATTTTTAGACCTCTTCTCCCTGGATACATTATGTATTATGTTTGTCATTGTTATTAACAACAAGAAGAATCGTTATAAGTTCCTTTTAGAAGCAATTGCAATACCTCGCGTGCTGAAAAATGGCATCTACTATTTTCAAAACTTTGAACAAAAAAAAAAAAAGTTTGTCCTTGCTGCTAGAACAGAGGGATTTAATCTTTCTATTCAATTGAATGAAACATTTTCAAAGACGGCAGTGTGACGTATTAGCACAATAGGGAAAAAAAGAAAAATTAAAGGACTTGATGAAAATGTATTGGTAAGGATATACCATATCGATATCAACATCGCTTGCAGGAATTTTAGAAAGAAAAACAAAAAAAAACAAAAAAGTCACAACCAACACAGCTCTCAAGAATGACGTCTTGATTCATAGTGCGAGGGAATGCAATTGGAAGAATTTTCCAAGTTCCGTTTGTAATAAAGGAGGAAGTCTAGCCACAACCATTTATGTTTGAGTGAGATGACACAATTGACTTCTGTTTATAGAATATTGTAGAACACGTGAACTCTGTTGGCGGAGCTACTGAGTAGATTAATGTACCTTACTCTAGAAGTAGGTTTTTAAGTGAGTCATGCAGTAGTATTCTATGTGGTCTCAATACTACACAGGGTATCACATATACTTCAAAATGCCTTTTTAATGAGGTTAAACATATTGTCAAAGTTGTTGTCAAAACTACCTGTAACTTGTTTGTTGATCAGTGTAAGATGCATGTGTATGTGTCAGTAACTATGAATCTGTAAATAAATAGGTCATAGATAGTAGGTAATAACAACCGACACTATGACACTAGTTTTTTTTAGCTTTTGTTGCACTATTTGCGCTTGAATTCAGTTTCTAAAATTGAGTTCTATAGAGAAACAGAACTAATAAATGAGTTGTTGCATCCATTTCAAACATAATCCTACCTTTCTATTAAGAAATGCTTAAAGTGATACTGACACACTCAAATCAGCTGGTTTGAACAGTAAATTCTTGTTACAAACGCACACAAATAAAAATAATGTTGTTTATATCGCCAGTCTGGGAAGAGTTGTATGAGTGGCCATTTTTGGTCCAAAGCTTTTCCTCTTCTAAATATAGAGCAGTTTGAATCCTATCCCCTAACATTTAAGGGAGCCCTTACAAAATTATAAATGATGCATGATAAAGAGCTCAGATATCATCACCGTTAACATAAATGATAGAGTCTAATTATATTTCTGTGTGATTTTTGCTGAAGGGATTTCAAATCCATGACATTGCATTTTTACAAAAATGAAAGGTGCAGCTTGGTCTTTCCCTTCTTACTTTTAAAGGAAAAGACATATGAAGTCTACATGCTGCAGAGCTTATTGTAAACAAATTCAGATGCAGTCTCCTGACTGCTTGTTTCAGTGTAATCATGCAGCAATGTGCTAGATGTGATTTAGAAACGTTATAAAATGATTGAAATCCTAGCAGTGGTTCAAGCCTATTCCTTTTAAACCAAACACTGTATGCTGCAGTGCTGATTAGTAGTCCATTCATATGTCATACTATAGTGTGACTGCATTGGTCAAGCAACCATTGCGCCATTCATCTGAACTAATAACTAAACAACACTGAAGCAAATGGATTTCATACGGTTCAGTCCAAACAGACTTACCCAAAATCAATTTGTTTGCGAATTAGCAATTAAATATGTAGCATGTATCTAGAATTATCAGTCGTGATGCAGTTGGATCACTGAGCACAAGAATTTTAATTCTATTTTCTAGGGCCCAATATAACTGGTATACATCATTGTATGCAATCCTTAGTCCAGCACTGTCTCCTGCTCAGTGTAATTACCATCTTCTTTCCTTCTAATACAAATCTGAACCGATTACAAGTAGAAACAGATGTGTACAAGGCCACTTGCTGACTATTTTATATATTTTCCCTTTTTAAATGGGATATTGGCTTGTATGCACTACTAGTGTTGCAAATTACATTTCTAGATGCAGCGTTTGACAGCGATTGTTTCTTTACCTGGTTAAGGGGGTAATTCAGCATTCAGCGAAGTGAGCTCCAAAGCCTTAGGCTCACTTCGCAAATGGTATTATGCGCATGCTGATGTCCTGCACGCGGACATCAGCGAGCGCATTAAAGGGATTCCAGTCTCGGCGAGAGCAAAAGAGTTTCTTCGCCGAGACTGGAATCCCTTTAATGCGCTCGCTGATGTCTGCGTGCAGAACATCAGCCAGTCCGAAGTGAGGCGAACACTCCGCACCTCACTTCGGACTATCCTGAATTCCCCTCTGACTCTTGGAATTAATACAATAAGCCCTATACCCACTGGAAGTGTTAAAAGCTGTCAGATCAGACCATATGTAACAGAAATTTAGCAAAATATTAATATGATAAATTAGAGGTAACTTTAAAGGAAGGATCTTTAGAGTAGTGAAAAAGACCAGACCAGGTGTCAGTATCACTTTAAAAACAAAGGCAAACTTTTGGTGAAAATAAAGTTATAGACATCATTACAGTATATTTAGAGAATATGTGTTCTGCTTTGTAAATGAATTGCCTTCAGGTGCCATGGAATTCTGGGAGTTATCAGTTAACAAAAGCTGGAGATCCATAGGTTAATGAATCGTTTTATTTTTTTAAACATTTTTCTAAATTAAAAGATTCTCTGTTAATTTCAGTTGGGATTTATGGGGGGTTATAATAATTATCTTCCATTGGTTCTTTTATTTTGCTACTGTTTATGACATAGGTCCTATTTTACTAGATACATCTACGTGTAGCCTTTCTCTAATAAAATTATAAACATTGACCCTATTTTGTAAAAGACAATATATTGCACCTGTGCTGAAACAAGTGCAATTATTTACATTGCTAATCTTTGCCCAAGAAATGTGAATCGATGCAGTTTAGTGGTAATGTAGATATATCTTGATAGATGTGTTGCACTTTTGAATTTGCACAAACTTATTAGCCAACTAATTCTTTAAATGCAACATTTAGATAACTACTAGCGTAGGGTATACCTGGCATCTTGTTGCAGTTTTTATCACATGCAGTAGAACTGCGTCAATATTTACTAAAAGGAAATAACTTTTCCCTGGTCGGCGATATTGAAATTTATTAAGCCCTTTTATACTTCTTTTCACAAGTACAAGTATTCGCCTGGTTGAGGGTGATTATTCCCTTTGGAGATGAGGCAGTAAGATGTTTCTAATTCCCTGGAGAAAATATTGGTGATATTGATATCAAAGGGCTTCCATTGAAAATAATGTAAATTGTTGCAGTATTAATGCATCAATATTTATCGATATCAATATATTTTTTTTGTGATTTCACATAAATTCGGGGGAAAATGGAAATGTGGCAGAAAAAAAGGTGAAAAATGTCAAAGTGGATCAGATGATCTTAGTAAATACTCCCCTTTAGGGTTTAGTATACCCTAAAATCAACAATGGTGGCCTTTTCACCTTAATTCAATCTATCCATCGTTTGTTCGTAAGAAAATCTGCCCAGCTGGTTCATACTAGATCTTCCCAGTATTTGTGTATGACAAGTTCCAGATCGCTCATTATGAAATAAAATATTGGAATGGGCCCTCACATGTGTGCTGTAGTAAACTTTAACTCATTTTATTTATACAGGAAATACTCAACAGGGTAGAATGATGGGCATGCTAGTTTATTTAAAATTGATAACCGAAAGCAGCAGATCTGCCATGATTTGTGTCACTTTGGTAACAGAATATTAGATCAATCTTAGTTCTAACAGGCTTAAAAGTTCCTGTTAGTCAAAATTGGATCAACTTTATTTACAAAAATAATACTGTGCGATTTACTGAAATCAAAATATCTACTTTTGTTTTTTTTATAAATGATTTAGTGTTTCAGTCTTCCTGCCTTATAATATCTTATTATCATTTAAACATGGCCCACACTAAAGACCTTTCATTATGTTACAAATGTCACTAAATCTTTTCCCTGAAAAAGATTCCCATTAACAGTGTTAGCCCACACAAGCTGTGAACTCTCATAATTCTGTCTGGGAAAAAGGATACTGCTAGGAAAATGTAACAAAAAGCAGAATCTTAGGTGAAAGAACTAAGGCAAAAGCAGCCTTTGTAGCAACTCAGCCTAACTTACCTTGCTGAGAAAGCTGATGTCCAGGGCACTGGCTCCTACAGAGCATGTGTAAAAAGCAGCATATGCCTTAGATATTCACAGTTAATGAATCATGTGACATTCCCTAACCAGTTTCTTAAAAACTGCAAGAGACCTAAGTAGTCTCAAAAGCTTGCTTTTACAGTCTATTCAGTTAACCAATAAAAGGTATCACCTATATTCTACTTGTCTCTTCCTAACCAGTTGAACACTGCATAATTAGTAAGACATATCTGACCATATTGATTGATTTCACCCCATATCGCTGTCAATTTTTATTTCCCTGTACTTTTCCATTTCCCTGATTTACAAAGGATGGATAAAAATGTTTGTACACCAAAATAAATCATTACAGTGACACACTTTGCAATGCTTTTCTATGAGGTTCCTTCTATTACAGATCAATATCATTGTTTCTTTTCGATGGGGTAATACTTAGGACCAATTCCATAGGGAATAACGGGTTTACACCAGCCCGAGGGCGGAGAATTGTTTTGGGCGGTAAAATAGTTTTTGAACAGTTTAGTAATTAGTAGAAACCAGCGATATAGTTAAATATAGACTGTTTCTCCTGCATTTATTAGTCAAAAAGCCTGTTTGACCTTAGTAAATGTGCATAATTTGTGTGAAGATATACATTTTTTTTAATCTGTTGATCGTTTAATTTACCCCGTCATGAATTTCCCCTTTAATATAAAAATAATTAGATAGAAATTTTCCCTGCTAGTCAGTTTTTATGAAATATATTTTGACAAGCTCAATATGTTCCTAAAAGTCACTTTGGGACTCGGCTCTCAAACATATCCTTAGGCCTCAGAAACACTGTACAGTATTTCCTGGGCATTTCCCTGGCAGCACAGTATAAACGAATATGTCAATAAAGTCATAAAATCAATTCTTGTTGTTACCCCTACAATACAACTGATGCATTTATCTTGGCTGCTGGATGCCTATTCTTAAACACTGTTGGTGAAGCTTGGGGATATAGTGGAGAATCTATTCTTTCATGGCAGAAATCAGATTTTACCTGCAGCCATAGGTAGATTTATCCCCCGCACATTTGTCATACAAACTTCTTATAAGTCGTAAGTTAAAATCAGTCATACGTCTCTCAATCAATGGTGTTTTACAGGTAGGTCAACACCAATAACCCCCATAAAAATTTATTATGCAAGTTTTATTTGCATATACTGTTTTTTCTAGTAGTAAATTGCACCTGTTACAATTTACAAGCAACCTAATAACATGTTACCGTAGTATTTAGTATTCTCTACCCCGTATTTAATGATACTAATCCTGTTTTGGCCTTTATTTTCCAGAATTTAAACTATCCGACCAGAATACTAATCTGAATATGTTCCCAGTGTTCCTTGATGGGATTATTAGAGTCAGCACTCAAACTGACAGATAAAGCTTTCTCTGTGAATAAAACAGATTTAGAGGCAGATATTAATATCTTAGTAGATTAGACACATTTTAGATGGGGGCTCTTAAAACATCAAAAGTACTAAAATATTTTCCCAGCCGGTGACTTGATAATGTTCCAGAAAGAGTAAATATTCATTTTTTTTTCTTTTTAGTTTTGAAAGTAACTAATGAAAAGCACATTGTGTTCACAAATAAGACTTTGAGACTGGAAAATCGAATTTGTATTCCTCTAGCTGTTAAATCCCCCAGTTTGCAGAATACTACTGGAAGCTCTTTCACAGCAGCAAAATAACTGACAACTTTCCATTCCTACTGTAAGGCAACATATTCAAATAACTACTGTATGAGATTGCTCTTAAATTAAAATTGGTAAGGAAGGCTGTGTGGAACTTACAATTAAAGGGACACTAAAAACCCATAATCCTTAAGCAGTATTCTTATACAGTATAAATAAAGTTACTGTGTGAGATTTTTAAGATGCGTACAATATTTACTGTCAAAGAGAGTTGAAAACAGGGTTAATTCAATGTAAATGTTTATTTATTGCATATTAATTAGGCTGATCCTTGAATCATTTAGGGGGAAATGCATTAAGAGAGACAAAGTTTGCCCAAGTCTAGACCCATAGCAGCCATTCATGTATTTGATGTCGTTATTCCTGTTGTAGTATACCGATCCATATTATCTGTTGATTGGCTGCTACAGGGTTCCTTGACATTTGTCAGTCTTTTGTTCCTGTCAGTATATTTTTCCTTTACTAACAATTTGCAACAGAAAAATAAAACATATGGAAAACCCCCGAACAAGAGCCATGTTTTTGAAACTGTCTACTTGTACATGCAACAACGCGTTTTGCAGGTTGTTTTATATATGTAATGTATATAGAAATCTATACAATTAAACTGTATTAAATAAACAAAGGGACAACGGGGCTGTTTGGCACTAAAATTAGTGCTTCTTCGTGTGATAACTCTAAATGTTGTGAGAAAAAATATTGTTATCACTACATTATTCATTTACATTACATTTCATTTCTCTTTCTTTTCACTTTGTAATATTGATGTGGTTGTTATTGGTAAAAAAAAACAAAACCTGTATGTCTCATATTATGTTAAGAACCAGCAACCTGTGATTGAACAAAAGGACAGCTTAGCACTCTTATCCATAGACCTTATTACCATGGTAACTATTCTGTTAACAGTAGTTTACATCATGTATTTACTCTGTATGCAATTAAGGGAGTCAATATAGGTACTAACCTATATGTTATATGACATTTTGTTATTGTTACTTGCCAAACAGGTAGCTTTAGAAACATATACAGATAGAATTGACGCACGATGCATGTTCTCAGCAGCTGCCCTATAGCTTCCATGGAATGGCATAGGGTATTAGAGTCCAGCTTCATTATATCATCTGTTGGAATCAGCTAAAATCATTTAACAAAGACTATTCTCCCATATACTTAGACTGGTTATAAGGTATCACAAAATTACTATAATGTATGGCGGCATTTATTTTGAGGAAAAGTGGTTAAAAAAATTTTCATACTTAGGAAATTTTTAGCTAGGGAAGTATAATGTTGGTGTTTGAATAGGAACATTAACTATAGGTATATGTAGATACTCTCCAAGAGTGGCATTAGTCATCCAAATGATCCAGGTGGAATAAATAAATCTAAGGCAAGTGTTATATAACATGTAGAGTGGGGACTGGAGTTGCTTACTCCTTTTCTACTGTGCAAACTCAGGGGAGTAGAAGTAAGGAGTTTAATATTCAAGCAACTTAAATGTAAAGAAAAAAGCAATTGATATAAGTATTAGAAAAATATTTAGGGTGTTATTGACTAAAGTCCAAATTGTTGCATAAAGGTGTGAATTCGCCAGCTAAAGACAGTCGCAATAGACTGCTACTGTCACAGTCGCGACTTCATTACGGGAATAATGTCGCAGTCACGACATTAAAATTGTCATGGATGCAGATTTGCTTTGAGAATCCACTGTTTCAGAATTCGGCAGTCCAATTCTCACTTTAGTTAATAAACCCCTTATTGTAAACCATAATTGATATATTAATAATTAATATTTCCATCGTTAAATAATTGCCATAAATTGCATGTGTTGTGCTTAAGGATTTAGGTAGGTAGCAAAGCACATATCCACAGCCAATTAATAACCAAGATCGCTATTCAGTGATATCTGCAATTAATTATCAAGCCAAATATGATTCCTTAAAATAAAAGCAATTAACAGTTTTGTTTTGTATTGTGTCTGTTCAATAAGCTGCAGGTACATGGAACATTCTAATCAGTACAGCTGAAGATAAACTGGGACATGAAAGTGTTTCAGTAATGCATTTAATGTTTATAAAATATATGTAATATTTGTAAAACAATGTCATTTCAATTATAGTTTATTATTTTATTCATATTAATTCAGAGACAATGAAGCCCATTTGAAACATGACTGGCCCACTAAGAAACTAAGTATTTCCCAGTGTGCCCAGACAACAAAGCAAACATCATGACATAATCCTCACAATATTCCTAGTGTAAATCAAGTAGGGAGTTTGGAGATGGGAAAAAGTCAAAATCTTAGGGGAGGATAAGGGTAATGGGACAAGAAAAATATCATGATTAGTGGGTTCCTGATTTTCTGTTTCCTGCTATGCTGGGATTATCTAACTTAACACTTGATTTAATGTACTTCATGAACTCTCCTAGACATAGCCAGTGGTGAATTTCACTGAATTACTTAATGTTTAACAGCTATGTACAATCAATCAAACATGATTTACTATGTGAAAACAGTTCTGTGCAACTTTCAAGGTTTTTTTCAGTGATTTTTTTCCCCTTCCCAGCTATAAAAATTAAATATATTAAACAGTCACTACAACATCTTTTACAATTTGGCAGATTTTGTACGTACAGCCAGTTCCGTTTAACGAGGTGCTCTCATTATATTTTTACCCTTAAACAATTCTTACACTATGTTAATAGACTTGCTGTGCTGCACTGAGGAAAATCAATGTTAATGTTCTAAACACAGATTGTACAAGACTGGGTGAAATTTATTAAACTCAAAAAAAACAAACTGATTTCGCCTTTTCAAGTTTACGCCCTGAAGATCTCAGCTGTTTGATCAGTAAATATCGATCAATATTTTTCCATCGATTTTTACAGATCAAATCTTTTCGAATGAGTTTTCCTATTGGATTTTTCAATAGAAAGGTAGCCACACACACATTGCAAAATCCGATTCAACAACTTGATCAAAAAGTCAAAATCGATCAATATTTACCAATCAAACAGCCGAGATCTACAGGGGATAAACTCAAAAAGGCAACATTGGCCTTTTTTGGGTTTAATAAATTTCACTACATCTTTAATAAAGGTTCTCTCTGTTTAGTTGCAACTTTTATTGATTTATGAAGTGGCGACTAAAATTTTATGTGACTGAAAATATAAGATCTAAAAAATTTTCACCGGGTTACATCCCTGCATTTTATATTTATTTCAAAGTAGCGTCTTTTCCATTGTGACTGTTTTTGATATCAACAACTTTTACGTTGTGAAAAATTATCGGACTAAGAAAAATTTTGGGCATCCATCACCCATAGATAATAATGGATTTTTGCCACCCTCAACCTGGGGGATTATTTTTTTGGCGACTAAATTTGTTTCAAAGGGCTTGATGAATAAAGATATTCTGGTGACTTATTTCTGTGAATTGTAGTCGTGACTTTTTTTTTCAATGCAATTCTATAAATATTCCCCTTATAACAGTCTCAAGAGTTGTTTTTCAAAGCACTTTCCCCAGTCCATTTTGTTTATAGACATCCCAGTACTGTAAACAGTAGCAATAATTTCAGATTTCAACTGCCTCTTCTGACTCATTAATGGGGGATATTCATCAAGAGTTTGGCTGATTTTTACAGATTGAAAATAAGCTTTTGGTGTTAAAAAAATTCTCTACATGTCAAAAACAGCATTTTTAAATAGGGGATACCGGCACAATAAAATATACCCGGCTTCCCCAGCATTAGAACTTCATAAAACCTTTTCTGACTTTGTTCAATCTCCCCCAAATTGTGTGTTATAACAAGATCTTGGGACTCCTGAATAGAAATAGATTGGGAAGATTACCTGCTAAATGTCCACCCTGTGCAAGCAGGAAAACAGGATATTTCCTTTATTTTTAATATATACCACATAAGAAATAATTCAGTTAAAAGATATTTTATATTAACAGTTTTGAAGTAGATATCACTAATATTATTAGTGTTTGTACACACAGTGGATTATTTAAATGCGCTGCATTTGGAGCACACAAAACACACATATAAGGCAAATTGATTAAATGTGCATTTAATTATGTGTTTCTTAGTTAGCACATTTAAATAAGGGTTTTAGAAGCTTTATGCACAAGTTATCAACAGCTGATGCATTTTTCATGCTAATGGGATTATCTATTGAGATTATGTGCTTTAAAAAAATAGTGAATACATAGCAACATTTTGTCAGCTCAAAAGTGTTTAAAATTTATGCACATTTCGAAATTTCCAAAAGCTTGTGCGCACATACTCCTTTTTTTTTTTTTTTTTATTAAAAAAACCCGCACCTAAACAAATGCAAAAAAGTGCAATGTCAGGATAGAATAGTATTGATTTTTTTTTTGTTGTTGAACATATCATCCCTTATTGAATTCTCAATTCTGTGACATAATCTTCATGGAATACTACTGCAGAGATTAGCAATATGTGACACTTAACCGAGAATTGTGATCAAGAAAAGTACTGGCTCACAGAATGGATGATATAAATTATTCAACAACACCTAGTTCTCAGCTCGGCATCTGTACTAAGAACAAATGCTTACTGTTATTTCATCATGTTCCCAGAAAGATAGAAAGATAAAGAAAAAGGTTCTACTGAAGGTTTTCTTTTAGGTCCTCTTTCGCTAAAACATCATTTCCAGCATTTTTATTGATATCTTTTAGGGATCCCGACAACAGATCAATTAACTTGTCCCTGTTACACCATCTGATTTTACCAGATCTGTTAAACGTATTCATATTAATTCACTGACCGAGTCACTGATTTAAAAAGTTTATCTGAATTTACCTGACCCACGTGTCACAATTAAAATGTTATGCCTGCTTTTGTCACTTTCAACAGGGAAAATGAGAGTTTTACTTATTATGTTTTCGTTGTAACTTTGTGCTGTTGATGCTCTATCATTTTCCACCAGTATTGTCACAATTTCCCAAATTAAAAAAAAAATAACTGTCTAAAAATGATATTTATATTACAGTATTTTCCGGACTATAAGGCGCACTTTCTATGAGCACTTTTTAAGCAATCTTGGTTCATATATAAGGCGCACCGGACTATAAGGCGCACCAGACTATAAGGCGCACCGGACTATAAGGCGCACCGGACTATAAGGCACACTTTCTATTTCTGAGAAATTCTCAGCATTTTAAGTGCACCTTATAGTCCGGAAAATACGGTATACTTTGACTGCCTTCCTCTACTAATAAACGCCACACACTTGTTAAAAGTATTACGTAACATTGAGTTCATTTTTTAATGCACTATTAGCTCCCCCTATAAAGATTCATTTCAGAATGAGTGCCTGTTATCTAGACACAGTTTGCTGTCTCTGCATTGTATATTGTCACAATCTGGTTTTACTGTTCACGCCGCGGTGTTTTTGAAAGCATAACCGTAGACGATACCTTTTGGTAAAAACAGAAAAAAAAAGGTGAAGATAGAAATTAACATTTTTGGGTGTCCTGTGAGGTGCCTTAATTAGTAAATGAAAATGTGTTATTGTTAATTGTTTCAAGCACAACATCTCATTAGAAGAGTCAGTTTTAGGGAGATATTGATGAGTTTTCCTGAAAATTCACAAGACCCCAACTTATCTTTTCCACTATTAAACTAAAATCATATGATCACAACATATCACATCTCCATTTCGATTTCTTTCTTTCCGGTGAGGATTGTTGTAGATATAGTAGTTCAGTTCTGTATTCCAGGTGTCGTGGCGTCTAATCATACCATTTGTATTATGTAAAATATGAATTCTAAAATGTACATTTGTATCATACAGTGAATTTCCTTGTTGTTGCAATTGCTGTAAATGTTTTCCTATATTGGCCTTTTGATAAAACTGCTGAAACGGTTTGAGATGGACAGACTAGTGATCTGCTCTTTCAGGACTGAATGTATGTAAATATGAAAACCATATTTTGTCTAAGACAAATTAAAAAAAAAAAAGGCTTAGTTCTATTTATTTTGCAAAACCTGTTATTGAAGGGTGGGGATGGACTAAAATGACGATGTGTCTACTCATCAGTTGTATCCTTAAGGCCTGCTACATGCACTTAAAAAAAAAAAAAGCGTGAATCATATTCTTTCAAAAAAGTAGATGTAGAAAAACCAAAATAGCCAAAATTTTCTTTTTCATTGTTTCACAGTTAAAAATGTTTGAAGTGAGCTTCACTAAGAACCAAAGCACTTTATCACAATCCCTGACCAAGAAAACTATTACTTGGATAACTTGACTTACCCTTGGGTCAGCTGTGATATCCTGCAGGGAACTTAGTAAACAGTGGCGGTTTTTAGTATTGTTTGTGACTCAATCATTACACTTCCTTTGGGAGAAAAATATTGTGTACTTTGATGTTTGTTGAACTGGTAACATCCTATGTAATGGCTATGAATATATTCTGTTCAGTAACTTGTTTCAAACAATGTACTCAAGTACAAGTATAAATGTCCTTTATTTTCATTCTCTGTAGGAAGTTGTATTTCTGTGATACAATGTAAATCTACCATGCCATATATTATTTATACTCTGTAATTAAACTGTTCTTTATCCAGACAGTAAGATGTGCAAGTGCCTTGTTTTCAAATGCATTGTAACAAGCCATTAGTTTATAAATATAAATATATTGCGGATTAGGTCTAAATAGTCTAAAAATCATTTATGAATCAGTGGGAAAAAAGAAGTTGGTCAATTGTTTCCATGATGAAGTATAGGGATTTGGTGAACCGATCTACATAGTGAAGCCCATACAGTATATAAGAGGTGGTTATAAGGTAGGGTGAGATTCCTCAGCAAGTTTACAACATGGTAACAAGTGGCAACCATCTATCTAGGCATCAACAGCTTTTATCTGAAACATAAAGTTCCAATATTACACATGCCTTTTAAAAGGGAAAAAGAATAAGTTATGATGGAACTATTTCTACTTTATTATTATAAGTGAGGAACATTTTTTATCAGTGGCCACACCAAACCAGGTCTGCAATATTGGTCTGGTAATCATCTATATGGTTTAATAAATGCATGTGACCTCCACAGAATCTGATGAAATATATTGTTATCATGTCAACTGTTGACAGTAATCATCTGAGGTTTAGCTACTACATGTTACTAACATAGAGATTCAGGAACACATAAAGTCACAGGTTTACTGGCAGAGACTCTGGGGAGATGAGGAAGCTCCTTCTGGCAATACTTGGCAGATGAAAAGAACCCAGTAAGTAACAATTAACCAAATGTCTAAAGTTAGTGGACTAGTAAAAATAGATGTGAGAATGAGCCCCATTTCAAGTAAGAAACAATGGGTGGAAACACTCGCGCTATGGGTGTAGTCACTTAAAATGAAGAAGAAGAAGAAGATCAATCTGAGTGTGAGGTTCTGTTACTGCAAATTTCCCAGTCCACAAATACCTTAATCCAACAATTCTCAAATAGTGGGGAAAATGCACTGACCTTAATGGAAAACAAAAGAAAATACTTCTAGTGTAGAGATTTTTTTTTACTGCCTTCAGAGAGTAACTGGAAAAATTCACTCACATTTCTAATTGTAATTGTAGCATAGATAAAGGCAATTCCATCCTTCAGTATGTGGATTACATGTTCCAGATGGACTCTGTATGTAATTTGCTAAAAAGATGAAATCTACCCCCCCCAAAAAAAAAGTCACAATAGTACAGTAATGTACTAATATGAATTTCACTCATATTAGAAATTGAAATCATGATCTCATCAGAAATAATCCTTTCCTACGCGTTTCGCCTATTTAGGCTTCCTCAGGGAAATTGAAGACATATTAGATACTGTGTAGCCTGTAGCCATTTCAAGTAAGTAGGAGCTGGGTGAGTGTCCACACATCGAAGAGTTGGAACTCATGACCAAGGACAAAATTATTGGGTGGTCATCAAGTTGAATTGACCTGGTCAGTTCATCTTTACAATAATATTCACTGGATTTATTAAGGTCTTGTGCTCATTGGCTGAAACTCTGTGCATCTATTAACTCATTTATTAGTGTGTAAATTCTCAGTAGATCTTAGGCTAATGTCACATGTAGTGTTGTACAGGGTGAGGGCATTATCTTTACATAATATACAAGTGCATGCTCCAACAGGTAATAAAAATGACAAGTAGTAAAGATTACAGCAAGAAGGCAGTTGTGTAAATCAATAAGTATTGCATAGTAGCAAGTGTGTGAGTGTGTATGTGTCTGTCAAAGTTCACACTGGCATGTGCTTATGTGCTGTGCTGTTTAGTAAGAGGAATACACAGAATAGTACATGGTCCTTACAAATATCTTATCAAAGCAATAAGAAATGTTCAAAAAGTCTATTTAATTGTTAGAACAATATTCTAATAGGGTTTCTTTAAGTATCAAAATCTATTTCAACTCTATATACAAGCTTACAACTTATCTGCTTTTTGTCAAGACAAATAACCTGTGTCATTAATGGCAGCAGTCAAATAATGCTGGTAAAATTGTCATTGTAACTATCCAAACAAATTATAACACAACGAAGTGAGAGACATCTCATGGCTGCTTTTTAATTTACAGCTTCTAGAGGAGGATCAGACATCTGGTGTTGTTCTTTCATTAGAACAAATAATGAGTGAAACTGGGCAAAGCCTAAAGCTATGTTACCTCGAGAAATTAACAGTGGTTAATATCCTGATCCATGTGAGGCGACAAGCTTTGTAGGTTGGGATCAAAGACAAATTTTGTCAAATACGGAAGTGATACTGTATCAAACAGATTGTGCTGTCTAAATAATTCAGTGGATTTCTGTACCTGCATGTTTAGAAACATTTGTGCACATAAATATCACTTGAATTCTTGTTTAATCTAGGCAGGTGATGCTTTTCTGGATTACAATTATGTTTCCCTGTCACCTGTGGAGTGCAACACTTTCAATTCTACCAGGGCTTTGCAGTTCAAGTCTAGATGGGTATAACAGTATTTCTTTCAACACAAAATAACTAAAAAATAATATTGATTGGCCACTGAACGATGTAATCATAATTAAACCTGCAGGTGTTTGAACTGTATATGATGAGACTACATTTTGCTTAAAGGTCCATGGTTCTTTAGCTATGTTAATGTCTACCTTCTATTTGACATGAAATAGGAGGGGCAATAGTAGGACCTGGAGTAATGTGTTACACTGCACAGGATCACAGGAGCCCTTCAATGCCCTTCATGTGCATGAAATAGCGGTGCAAAGTGCTCCATAAGTCTGCGAACATCATATGCCCCCAAATTGGTTGCAAATTCGCCACATTGCAAATTTTGCCAAATACCCAAATATGGGGAAGTGAATAATCTCCCAAAAGTTACATTGTGCATTGTATTTTCAAAAAAGGCATTATGGTCCACATAGGATTTTTCAACCAAATATGTTGTTTTCTATAGCGTTTGTTTGGTTTACTTCTGAAATAACTTTTACTGATTTACATTGATAAAAAGGTGAACTGGTAATATCATCACTTTAAAATGAATATCTATAAAAAAACAACCCATGATTCAGGAAATTATCTGGGTTAAACACTGCATAACATGACAGAAAACCATTGCAGTTCACAGTATGGTAAGCATCAGGAAGTATTAATATCCAGCTCTGCAGTGTGGGGGAGGGGTTAAGTTAAACTGCACCCATCAGATCCATTTAGAAGCATGTTTATGGGAAACAGTGAGTAGTTAAATGCTAAAAATATTTAACTAAGACCACAGAAATTCAAGCAATCTCCCATCCCTAATGCTTGACTTCAAGCTTGAGTCAAAAGGGTTGGGTTAAAGGGAAGCTAACATTGTGTCTCCTCCAATCAGGCAATCAGATAGCTGTTAGATGGTGATTGGAGGGATCTCTTTGGAGGAGCCACAATGTCTATAACTATGTAACCATATTTCCTATAGTAACTTCAAATGGCTTTCTCTCATATAGGAAAGGTGGTATATAATAATAACATTATTAGTGATTCATTACATAACAAGCCAATGGTCCTTTGTCAAGTTTCCATCCATACAAACTTATATATCAAACATATCAATACATCATTCAAATGGCCAGGGATTGTTAGTCATAGGGGGTATTTACTAAAAGAGAATGATTTTTCCCTGTTTGATAGATTTCAAAATTTATTAAGCCCTTTTTTAAACTTAAAGGGGAAATATAGTCAGATTCCATCTTTTGATATGTAGAACTATACCTTAGTGAGAAGCATTTCTACCCAGTAGATGTGTCATGTGAAGCAGACTGATTGAGTAGGCAGCACTGGTAAACTCCTGCACCAGGAAATGTGTGTGACATGTACTGAAATACACTGAATGGCTCAATTCCTTAGTAAGAAAACGCCTTTGTGCTCACACCTGTTGGCTTCCTTTGTGTGCTCTGGAGAAGAAAATGGAGGACTCCAACACCAGGATAACTTTGTAAACAAAAAGATTGTCCTCCGGCACTCCAATTGGGTTAAAAACCTTCTTTATTAAATATTCATCATAAAATCCTTTTTGTTACATGTAGACAAAAGACACACCACACTAACGCGTTTCACGCACAGGCGCTTAATCATACTAGTAGTGCTCAGACTTGTTTAAATACACCCAAAGGCATAAGGGGAGTGGGGGCGTCGCCAGCTAGTTAGAGCAACAAGTGAAATTAACCCTTGGTTCACTGGGGATTTTTATCAGTTTGTTAGAGTTTAAAATTTATCTAAAACTTTATCTTAATAAATAACATGGATTATAATAATAAATATTAGTTTATTTAAGATCTATCAATCCTCCATAAACCCATGGTTGATATTATAATTATTTCTTATACTAATGATACCAGCTGATGATTACCCATTACCCTTAAAACCTTGAATTATTACATATCCATTCACACTCTCAAGTGACCATACTTGTGTTACACAAAATACTTGTTATTCAATAAATTCATCTTAAATCACAACATGCCGTACTAGTTGACACACTTTATAAAGTTTGCAAAATAAAACAACTACCGGTATTTATATCACATCCTCTCACTTGCCGAGGTTAGAGTAAGGCACTTATTTTATATAGCAAAAGAATATAATCCCTTTCAAATGGTAGTACTGTATATAGTATTGATTGTATATCGAATTTTTGGCTTATTGGACTACCTCAAGACCTGCTTTAAGACTTGGGCCTATTCCTCTTACCATATTGCTAGGTATATGAAATTCATATTCAATCCATCTTAACTTAATTTACAAAATACTGTAAATCCCACTCATAATTGAGACCCTCTGGCTGTCGTGTATGCAATTGTAATATCCAAAATGCCTCTCGTCTATTGAGTATTTTAACTATATCACCTCCTCTACTACCTAAGTTGATCCTCTCTATGCCCTGCACTTGTAGATTCCTGGAACCACCCTCATGTATATCAAAATGCCTGGCCACATTGGTTGATCTTCTTTTATTTATATCATACACATGTTCTCTTACTCTCTCTTTCAAAGATCTTGTAGTACGCCCTACATACTGCTTTTTACACACTGTGCAGGTTATTAAATACACAGTGTTTTTGGTATTACAATTAATATAATTCTTTATGTCATAAGATCTACCAGTGATCTGACAAGTAAACGCATTGATACATGCATATAACTGCAACATATGCATCTACCACTTCCACATCTAAAGTTACCCTGTGTGGTTAACCAGGTCTGGTATTTTTTTGGGGATCTCAATTCTGAAGGTGATAACACGTTTGCTAACATCGGTGCCTTGCTGGACACACATCTTATGCCTTTAGTTAAAACACTTCTCAAGTCTGGGTCATTATATAAAATAGGTCAATTCCTTTCAATTATCTTTTTGATGGCAAATAATTCTTCGCTATACTGTGTGACAAATGTCGGAACATTTCTTTTATCAACATTGCTCTTACTGTCCCAATTTTGTTTATTGCCTTTGTGAGATTTGAAAATACCTTCTGTAAGTTTTTTTCGTTGTTCCTTTGCTACATGACCTATTTCACTAGTAACATTCCTAATCACTCCAAAGAGTGGTCAAAATAGCAGAAAGAATTGTGGGCATCCAACTCCCTTCTATTGAGGATATTTACAGCAGCAGATGCCTGGCCAGAGCCCGCTGCACTATCGCTGATGTATACCACCCGAATCATGATCTGAACTCACTTCTCCCATCTGGTAAACTCTACAGGAATCTAAAGTGTCGCACCAACAGCTTGAGGAGAAGCTTCTTCCACGACTCCATCATAAGGTTGAATCTCTCCACACTTGGACAC